>CATIUR010000007.1:27572500-27657500 GCA_949592205.1 Helichrysum umbraculigerum | reverse complement strand
CACACAAAACCAAAACAAATTTTTTTCTTTTTCTTTGTTTTCGTCGACCAACCATAAAAAAAAACCCCACAAAATTTATGTTTATCAAATATAACTAATCACAAATATACGTGTGTCTCTGATACCACTGTTAGAGTATAGCAACAGATATATTCAAATTGTCACACAATTGTGGTAGCAAATAAACATGTATTTATAATTAGTTAAGATCAAGATGTGTACCTTTTAGCAAAGCTCCAATCAAACTATAATAATATAGTTAGTTAGGGTTTAAAGTAAAACCCCTCTATGATCGCACACACGACACGTTGTTGATCACCACTCGAATGCTAATTCAATTAACCAAATTAATTACTTTTCCTTTTGTGTTTATCAACAAACAAACACAAACCCCACTTTGGGGGTTTTCTTTCTTGAGTCGTATGAACCAAAAAGAACCACAGGAGGTATCGAATGGAATAATCCATTCTCAAAGTTAGGTTATACGGCTTTTATATTAATATAAATAATCTTTTTATAATTAAATAATAATAACCTTTTATTATTATTTAATTATAAACCCTTTAGTAATTAGAAGTAACAGTTTAGTCCTAATAACTTTCATCTTAAACTTTATCACTTAATAACATTTATTAAATGATCTCAAACTCACTAATAACTCAACTAGTTATTACAGTTAACTTAACTTGATTAAATAAGCGGTATCTATTTGTTAACGCGTGTGACCCCGTAGGCTTAAACATTTTCGGACATGCGCTTATTTGACATGCTCATTTCCCAACAGCTCCCACTTGAGCATGTTATAATAAAAGGCAATAACATTGGTAAGCGTCTAGCAACACGTCAATGCTCCCAGAAATATTTAAGTATAGTTTCCTAAAATATATTAAAATGATTCTAGTGTTTACTATCCCTTTGTTTCAGATACCTTTGTTAAATATGAATATGGATCAAAGTCATTCCATAATTTAACGATTCTGTTTCTCATTCCAATAATTAATTAACATTACCAAATCAATCGAGACACAACTGGATTTCATTTGGGTATGGCCATACACACATCTTAATTATTTCTAATAAGGGGGCCCAGTGGTATCATACTTCAATAACTCATTGAAGGAACAAATCCTATCTTGACTACACGTGTCAGTCATGTACTTCACTACACTTCTGAAAATAGCTATTTATTACTACCTTATTCAGGATAGCTAGAACTATATCAAGAAGATGCAATCCATACATGCAAGACCTACTTGTATCTCAAGTCTAAGGATAAGTAAAACAACCATTTACAAGTTTCACTTGATGACGCCGATCCATAAAGCGATAACTTGTTAGTTGGTGTAGTCCGATATGCATCTTATGAATACCATGTGAGTTTGGAGGGACCATCCATACCAATCATTTAGATTTATCTTAGTTTAACTATATTCTCATATAGTTAATCGATAATGGACATTTTAGAATAATTTAAAAATTATTCATGGATTTAAACATGCAAATATAGGATACAATTAATTATCCAATGAAAACAAGCATATCACGTACTTTGATTCATTTATTGGATAATTATTGTTTCAAATCCTTTATCCAAATACCAAAACACAGAGTTACATGAAATATCTAGCAAAAAGAAGTCCTATGCCCTCGGCATGTAGATTAAGCTTTCCCTTAGGTAAAACGTTCGTTAATAGATCAGCTAGATTATCATCTGTGTGAACTTTGAGTAGATTGATTTCACTTATTTCAATCTGCTCTCGAATATAGTGATATCTTTTAGGATAATGTCTGGCCCCTTTTTGAACTCCAGGTTCATCGGCAATGATAATTGCTCCTGTGTTATCGCAGTATAACTCCATGGGGTTTTTATTTGTGGGTACCACGTCAAGCCCCGAAATAAATTTCCTAATCCAGATAGCTACCATCGCAGCTTCCGAAGATGCTATGTACTCTGATTTAGTTGCAGACATGACAATTGTGGATTGCTTCATAAGGAACTCTTTCCACTGCGCCTCCATTCAAGATGAAGACATATCATGTCTGAAATTCAGCTTTACAATAACCAGTCACTTTGAGCTCAGCTTTAGGATTTCAACCATACTCCAGGAATATCTCACTAGTAGACCTCAGATACTTAAGAATATTCTTCACAGTAGTCCAGTGACTTTCACCCGGATTCTATTGAAAACGGCTGGCTATGTTCTGTGCAAATGCCACATCAGGTCTAGTGCATCTAACCGCATACATAATAGATCCAACAGCCGAAGCATAAGGAACTCTTTGCATATGCTCCTCCTCAACAGGTGTAGAAGCACACTGTTTTCTACTTAAGTCAAGTCTTTCTTGCATCGAAACATTTTCACGCTTAGAATTCTCCATCTTAAATTTCTTTAAGATCTTATCAATATAAGCACTTTGACTTAGTCCAATTAACCGCTTAGTTCTATCTCGATAGATCTTGATTCCAAGAATAAATGTTGCTTCTCCCAAGTCTTTCATAGCAAAACACTTTCCAAGGTAGGATTTTACATCTTGTAACACTAGAATGTGATTTCCTATGATCAATATGTCATCAACATATAATACAAGGAAAGTAACATTACTCCCACTAGCTTTTTGATATACACATGACTCATCAGGGTTTTGAGTAAATCCAAACTTTTTGATTTCCTCATCAAACCTCTTGTTCCAGCTTCTTGAAGCTTGCTTTAGTCCATAAATGGACCTTTGAAGCTTGCACAATTTGCTATGATGTTTTGGATCAACCAAACCTTCAGGTTAAACCATATAGACATCCTCATCTAAGTAACAATAAAGAAGGCAGTCGTGACATCCATTTGCCAAATATCATAGTCATAGTACGTTGCTATAGCTAAGAGCATCCTAATAGTTCTAATGTTTGCTACAAGAGAGAAGGTTTCATCATAGTCAACTCCGTAGACTTGAGTATAACCATTCGCTACGAGATGAGCTTTATAGGTGTGTACATTTCCATCCATGTTAGTCTTCTTTTTGAAGAGCCATTTACACCTAACAATTTTAGTATTGGGTGGAAGATCAACCAAGCGCCAGACTTGATTATCTTTCATGAATTTCATTTCCACATTCACAGCTTCAAGCCATTTTTCAGATTCTGGATCTAATAATGCAGCTTTGAAATTACGAGGTTCATTAAGATCCCCTAACATGTGCTCCTCAGTTTCTACATTTAGACACAACTTTTCGGGAGCACGTATTGTCCTTGCGGACCTACGAATTAGAACAACATCGACTTGAGGTTCAACACTTTGACCACTTTCCCCCCCAAGTTGATGTTCGCTAGTGTTTGTAGAAGGTGATTCATCTTCCTCTTTATTCTCATCAAGTTCTACTACCCTCCCACTGTTTTCTTGAGCTATGAGATTCTTTTCAAAGAACTCAGCATATCTAGCAACTTTAACAGTATTTTCAGAAGAAAAGTAGAAGTAGTAACCCATTTTTTCCTTTAGGTATCCTACAAAGATGCACTAAATAGATCTTTGCTCGAGTTTATCGGGCATATCCCGCTTCATAAGCGCCTCTGATGCGCCCTCAGCCGTCGGTGTCGTCGGTGCTGTTGTAACGACCGAGGGTGCGATCAGGGTGTTTTAAAATTTATGTTTGCTCGGGCCTAAACCTCCGAACTACCTACTGGTACTAGGTACAAGTACCCGATACTAGTACGTGGTAAGGATGATCAGGGTCGTCTCTCCAGACGGTCGAATTTGAAACGGAGCTCGTTTGGATAATTCAGTCCTCAAGATTGGGTTCAGATAGTTGATTTTGTTTGGTTTTTATCTAATTAATATAACTAAAGCAATAAAATTAAAAAGAACTAGCTAGCATATAAGGAACAACTAAGGATAGAGAAGACGTGGTTTACCATGACTTGGAATAGTATAATATCGGGATTGTGTTTACGATGGGGACACTTTCAGATTAATAGATTGACAGACTTTGGTGTAAACACTAGAACCCTACCAATTAAATTCCCATTGTGTGACACCCCCAAATTTAATGATTTGCGGAAGCTTGATTTGGGTGTCACTAATCAATATACAAAGCACATAAGATATAATGAACGACCACTATATGCGTCGTTTTAAACTTGTATAGATAAAGTAAATGTTTACATCAAAATATAGTTACATTAGCTCGATTCCTGAAATTGAGAGATTACATAGCATAATTACTTTTACAAAATATAATAATGCAGTCCAATCTCTAGTTGTATGTATGCTGACTCGAGCTAATATTTCTTGCTTGTGCAGCCAACCTACTGCTGGGTACCTGTGATAAATACTAAAATGGGTCAGCGAAAACGCTGGTGAGCTCACAGGTTTGTATGTCAATGTATAGCTGTCAGAACCGCAAGATTTATATTGAATTTAAAATGCAATTAAGCAAAATAAAAGTTATACTGTCCATGAGCACATAGTCTGAGCTTAACTTGATTTGTCAGGCCCAATTAAGGAAACCTAACTTGGAGTGCCTCCTACGAGTGCCTAATCAACACTCGTCTTCCCAAATGCTAATACATCCGTTTGACCGGTTAGTGCGTGCTAACCCGGATGAGGATTGTCAATCCCATATGATATCATATACTAACATTCACGCTATAAAATACTAGAGACTATGCTTATGGAGGACTTTAAATTGATTAGCTTGAAACTCATGTAGTATTTGAAGTTTGGCACTTGCGTTCTACTTGTAAAACAAAATCGAGTAGTAATATCACACCCCTAGTTGTAAAGCAGTGAAAATGGGGCTATGAAACTCACCTGAGTCTTGGAGTGTTTAAGTTATTAAACTTGAAGTAATTAGCTGTGAGTTGATGTCCAAAGACTTGAAACCTGAATGTGTCCACGACACTTGATTGTTATTAATTGTACCGGTATCTCGAAAGACTACCTTTGTAGTTGTTATTTAATTATATATGTCCAAATTACTACGATTTGGTTGATTAATTGTTTTGTTTCAAGTTACTACGACTTGATTGACTAAATTATCCAAGTTACTACGACTTGGTTGATTGAATAATCTGTTTTGCAAGTTTTGAAAACGTGTACGGCCCGTTGGTGATTTAGTTGAAATAATAATAATTCTAAAATGTTGACTTTGCTACAGTACTGCTACAGTACTGCTACAGTAAATTTGACTTTTTTGAACAGTAACTTTGACTTCAAAATTCTGGTTTTTCTGTGTTTTGCGACACAACATGCGACACAAAGATTTGACATGCGACACAATGGTTGTGTCGCAGACGTCATGCGACACAAGGATACGACACAGGGACTGTGTCGCATCGAATACGAAATGCTAATTTAATAGCGACATAGTGGTTGTGTCGTATAGAAGTACGACATAGTTTGCGACATAGAGTGCGACACAATATTGTGTCGCATGAGTTACGACACTAAAGGATTTATACGACACAAGGTGCGACATAAAGGGCAAAATACGACACAATATGCGACACAAGGCTTGTGTCGCATGGATGAACACCAGCCCAGAAAGTCCGGCTGTTCGCGATTTTTCCGGCCAAAACTCAATTTAAACTCGTTTTTAAGCTATAAAACTGTGTTCTAATCTTTGTAATGGACATATATAAGTTGTGTAAACATCAAAACATCAAAATATTACATAAAACTAAACAAATCTAAGTTTTTAGAAATTTCCTTACAAATGCAAATCGAAGAAGATGGAGGCCGAAAACGATGGTAGAGCTTTTGTTAATCTTGTTCCTCACTTGATGGTGGTTCCGAAAATGTAAGTTTTGTTGTCGGATTTGATGATTCCGAAATTTTGTATGAATTTGGTGAGAGTGTTTTTGGTGTGTGTGTGTTTTTGGAGAATGAAAATGAAAGAAAGAATGAAGGAGAGGTGGGGTGTAGGTGAAAGCCTCACCTCGCAGTCTCCGTCCCGTGCTCCGCGTGGTGTTCGTTTTCTCAGTCATTTAACGTTAAATATTTATTTTATTCGTTTAAATTTTCCATTTTAAATTATAAATTATTATAAAATATTTTATTGTAAAATTTTACCAGTTATCTATTTATGATATTTAAAAGGGAAATTCGTTTTATTTGTTTGCGCGTTTGTATTTTTAATCTCGTATACATTAATTGTGTAATAAAACTTGGATACGAAATATTACAATAAATGAGATTCTGAATAAAATTGAGTTATTAGATAATATTTGTATTTCTTAATAAAATTATTCACCAACGTCCGTATTTATTGTATCGAAATTCATTCGATTTGAAACTCGTACGATTTAAATAAACCGCATAATTGTGTAGATATATATTCAACAATATATATGATAATTGATACATTAATTAGCCTAACACATAACTAATTACATGTATTAAAACTTGATTAGGCACTAAATTCTAGTCCTAAATTGACGGTTGTCACACATTGGCATGTCACTAGGAACTAGGTTATCGTGATTCTGATCGGAGCAATACGCTAAACTCCCAATACTTACCTATTTGAAAGATAAGCAACCTATTTTGGTGATTAACCGAGGTACATGAATAAAACAGCATATCGTCTCATAGGTCCGACCGTTCTTAACACCTAAGCTTATCTCTCGTTCTTCTAATAGTGTATCTAATTATTAACTTGTTATGTTTAAAGAATCAAATATGTAAAATCTAGGGGGTTGATAAATCTAAATCACTTGGACTTTCCTCACTAGACCTTGTTAATACTTATCTTAAGCTCCAATTACATTGATTTATGACCTAGACCTCTCCTTTTCAAACAGTTATACATCTCCAGATTATTCACAGTTTGTTTAAAACATGTTTCATATGAGGACCATGCCTTTCAGTAATAAACAGTGTACTTTACAGGGTAGTTCCACGGGTTCTTACGTCTAACATGCGGTCGAGAGTAATTGACAGTGAGGTTGACACTCTAAACTAACTAAATGTAAAGCAGTGCAGAAATGTAAATCTAATATATACAACGAGTGGTTTCACTGTGTCTTACTTATTGCATGTCATGGGCACAGATAACTACTTACCATAATTAAGGTTCCGGACTCCCTAATATCTAAGTTGTAGTCACGTGGATAACTGGAAAGGGTACTCCGTAAATTAGGTCTGGTGTCATACATTTAAACAATAACAAAGTATAATAATTCCCATTCATATAAGTTTCTTTTTATGAATTTAGACTATGTTGGAATGAGTTGTTTTTACGATCCTATCAACTAACTAACGTAGAGTTGTCCGCAATCAGATAGAAGATATGTCACATGGATAGTAAACATAAACAATTACAATACACCGGAAGTTCTCCCAAATGTACTGAACATATCGGCTAACAACTACCCTCGAATCCTATCCCCCAATCTCGGTCGTCAAAGATGTCCGTATCATGGCATGGTCTATTGAATAAATAGTCACATAAACAGGTTTTACCCTACCGGAATAAGTTGGGGTAGTCTGGTCATAAGCGGTTGGCCAAACATGCCATCATTCGTTCATAGTGTTATAATTAAACTATAAATAGAAATTTATTTAGCACTTTTATAGTATTGATCCATAATGCAACTACCTTCGGTCGTTTTCAGACTTACATACATTTGTACTCCGCCGAAAGCGTTTCCAGCACTATATCCGAGAACAGTCGAATAGGGGCCGTCACATTACTTCACAATATTTAATATCATCCCATTATAATTATCTAAATCATGGCAAACATATAAACAACTACTCGCATATTATGGCAATAGACATTTCTAATATTAATAAATCATAAACATCAAACAAGAACATTACAATTAATTAATAGAAGAAAAGAAGGATATTACCCGTAATTATTGCGAGCCAAACGATGCTTATATTACTTCCGAATAATCCAAAGCGTTACATTGATAAGCTAGCTACTACTAACTATTACATAATTAATCTCATACTTATCTCTCTCCAAATTAACTTAGAGAGAGAAAGTAGAGAGACCCTAATCTTCTCTCTAGTTCTCCTCTAACTCCTAAGAGTAGTGCTAGAGAGAGAGACTAGAGAGAAGAACTAACTACAAGAATAATTCTCATCTAACTCCTAAGAGTAGTGCTAGAGAAAGAATTCTAGAGAGAGAAAGAGAAATATGCAAGAAAGGAGGTGCATATATTGGTGCGTTTTACAAATGAACCTAGGCAACCTATTTATAGGTGAGCTTTGGCTCACATTAGCACCATGAGGTGCATGTTAGAAAGCTTTCCAAAAATGGTGTGTACAACACGAAAAGTAGGCGCACCGGGTACCGTACAACACGAAAAGTAGGCGCACCAGGTACCAAAAGTTACCAAAAACGGAAACCGGGGCAGGGCAATGGTGGCCGGCGGCGGTGGGGGTCCAGGCGGCGGCTGGCTGGTGGCCGGCGGCGGTGGGCCCACCCCCGCCCCGTTGCGTCGTTTGTTGCTTCGTTTCTTGATTCGTGCGTGTTTTCTTCGTTATACGTCCGTTTGAGTTGATTCTTTTTTTGTTGGATTCATAATTCAAAAACGAAGCTTTTGACATAAGATATGCCCTGAAATGAGGTCCCTAGCTCCAGATATTGCGTACGGATCATTTGGATCTTCCGGCGAGCGCGAAATCTTCATTTTTCACCCGTTTTGGTTGATTCTTCTTCTGTTGGATTCGAATTTTAAAAACGAACATCTTGGAAATATTGGATGTTGATGGAGGGCACTTTAGTCTTGAAATCTCGTTTTTAAGCCTTGAATCTTCAAACGTATGTGGAATCTTCGTTTCTTGACCGTTTTGCTTGATTTTTATCGTGCAACCTTGTTTTGATCTTCTTAACATATTATCATTGATTTGTGCGTTGTTTGAGTTCAAATGCCAAGTATTTGCTCCAGAATGAGAGAGATATCGCTAGTAAAAACGTGACTTTTTACACGATATCAGCCTCACATCCCTAGACCTTTAAGTAAGACAAATTAGGGACTCTTCCATGCCACAATTCATGTGGTGTCTTATCAACCTTCTTGGTTGGAACCATATTCAAAATACGTACATCAGATTCAAGAGCATAATCCCAAAATGATAATGGGAGAGTTGTAAGGTTCATCATGGATCTCACCATGTCTAATAGGGTTCGATTCCTCCTCTCATCATGTGATATCTTATGGAGGAGTAAGCTTTTGGACAATTCCACACGCTTACAGATAATCCTTAAATTCTTGGCTTAAGTATTCTCCACCTCAATCCGAATGAAGGATCTTGATGGTCTTACCGAGTTGATTTTCTACTTCATTTTTATACACTTTAAATGTTTCAAAGACTTCATGTTTATGTTTAAGCAAGTAAACATAACCATAACGACTGAAATCATCAGTAAAAGAAATGAAGTAGCTAGCTCCTTGTCTTGACATATGTCTAAATGGACCACAAACATCTGTAAGTATAATTCCAAGTAGATCTTTAGCCCTTTGCGTTTGATGCGGAAAGGGTTTTCTCGTCATCTTGCATAAACACAAGATACACATTTATCAAATGATTCATCATCATTTGATTTTAAGAGCCCTTCACATTGAAGCCTTTCAATGCGTTTCTTGCCAATGTGAGCAAGACGACAATGCCAAAGATAGGTAGAGTCCAAGTTAAGCTTGACTCTTTATTGCTAACAGAATACATAGAATTGGGCTTTGAAACATGATCATGCATATCAATTTCAAAAATACTACCACAAGGAATAGCATTAAAATAATGAACATTATTTTAGAAATTGAAGTACCATAATCATTGAAAACATTGATAAAACCATTATCTTTCAAAAGTGAAACTGAAACAACACCTCTAGCAATAGTAGGTGCATAATGACAATTGTCTAATACAATAACGAAGCCCGAAGGTAAAACTAAGTCAAAACTTCTAATGGCTTCTACAGCTTCACGTAGACCATTGCCCACGTACAACCCATGTTTCAGTTTCTTCTTTCCTCTAAATCCCTGTAGGGTATTACAAATGTGAGTACCACAACCAGTGTCATAAACCCAGGAACTTGTATTAAAGAAAGAATATAATTCTATGGTGAAGATACTTGAAGGTCCGGTCGAACCGGCTTGCTTCTTCTTCATATTCATCAACTCAACAAAGTAGGCAAGACAACTCCTTTTCCAGTGTCCCACTTCTGAACAGTGGTGACACGCCTCATTCTTAGCCGGATGCTCTTTCTTTGCTGGAGGGGTTTGCTTAGGTTTAGGGACATAAGCACCTTGCTTTCCCTTGCCTTTAGCCTTTCCCTTAGCTTGCGGTTTCTTATCTTTCTGGATCTTTCCACTTCTAATCCCAAGGATTTGTGGAGTAGCCGATTTCTTTGGAAGAAGCTCTGTAATCATATCAAGTGGACTATGATTTTCAAATTGCTTTTGAAGTTCGGGAGTCATACTTCCGAGCATCAAACAAGCAACTTCATTATGACGGTCATAAAGAGCGTTTCATGCTGCTAATTCCTCAACAGGACCAGTAGCAGTATTAAGAATAGGTCCCATTGACTGTTCAATGATGCCAGTTTTCTTCTCAACACGAAGGACAATCTTTAGTTGACAAAACTAATCATTGAAATTCCTTCCAGAAAGATTTTCTCATTCTAGCATTTGCCAGAAAGCCGAATAATTCAAGTTCGATGCAGGATTTGCCATCTACAATGAGATAAAAGTTCAAATTTAGTATTTTCGATAATTCATCCTTAAAAGAAAATTAAATACCCAAATGTTTATATATATCCATAAACAATTAATTTTCTTGAGGCTATGATCCTAATTGATATACCACCATCACATCAGTTGATCTGCTAGCAATGGTGTATTCAAAAGGTAAGTGACGATCAATAATTTCATTACAAGTGCAATTTCTAGAAATTATGGGACTTACAAAAAATACTTATGAAGAAAGCATAAGTGAATTTGTAAACATGTTTCATCCCATCTTTTGCTACGGGCTTAAGGATCTCACCGCTTAACTCATTTTAAGTCGTCCAATTAAGAACTGTAAATAGTCCACCACCGTCTCACGATGAGTGGTAATTTACCTTGGGATTGCAATTTACCTACGTCTCACGCAGAGTAAAAAGCAACTGCAAGTGTTCTTACGATTGGATGGCATATGACTTAATTTAAACGGGAAATTTATTTTATAATTTGCATCAAATATGTACGAAGAAGCATGCACACATCTTCGTATGATAGATTTTAATAAAACTTTCTCCAGTTAATCCACTTATTAACGTGCATCAAGATGTCTAATTTAATATTCATATTAAATTAGAGATTGCACTTTTATTAAAATTGACGATTCAAGATGTTTTAAACCTTTTCGGCCATGTATAAGAGAGGCCATGAAGAAGCCAGAGGAGGGGCTAGGATCTTTACATCGTTTATCCAACCCGCCATCTTAGACACCAAGCCCAATATACCTCTCTTATACAAGCTCCTAGTCGTGGTTTAAAACAATTACTAACTTGCAAATCTCGTCGTGGGAGAAAATTACGGTATGTGAGCCCAACCCGAGTTGATATATAAGATTTGCAAGAAAATAATAAATCTTATTTCATAATTATTAATCAGGTTTATTTTATTTTCATAAAACCATTTTGCTTTACAAGTTACAATAAAATTAGCAAAATAAATAAACTACAAAAATTAATAAACTATTAAACAATTAACAATTAATTTTCATGCAACCTTTGGTGATATAACCCTAAAACATGACCAACTAGGGACAACTTGTCAATTAAACAATTTTAAACAAGTAACACATATTTATCACTATTAAAAATTAATTTTTAACTAGCATATCATGTAAAAGTGATATCCATGACAAATTATGCATGAATTTCATGGATACCCTTTAATTTGCTAATTTAAAAGTACATCAATAATAACAAAATAATTTACAATAAATATGTTATTATTCTAATTAAACATCAAATTTAAAATGGGATTAAAAGTTTAACAATTTACTATAAAGTTTAATTAAATGTTTTTTTTTCTTTTGCGCATCGTGAGCTTAATCCCAAAAACAAACAAAACCAAAACCAAAAAAAAAAAAAAAAAAAAAAATTCTTTGTTTGCCTACTAGACTTTTACTCCGTAGTACACAACAAAATAAAACGTTTATTATTATTATTTTTTTATTTTAGCTTCTTGTTCATCGTAGACTTGGATCCACCATACCCATACGGCCAAACACAATTTTTTTTTCCATCTGTTTTGTTGGTCCTCGATTGGGACCCACCAAACCAAACCCACAAACCCCCTTTTTTTTCCCCTTGTTCGTCTAACCAAAACACACAAAACCAAAACAAATTTTTCTTTTTCTTTTTCTTTGTGTTCGTCGACCAACCTGAAAAAAAAACCCCACCAAATTTATGTTTAACAAATCTAACTAATCACAAATATACGTGTATCTCTGATACCACTATTAGAGTATAGCAACAGATATATTAAAATTGTCACACAATTGCGGAAGCAAATAAACACGTATTTATAATTAGTTAAGATCAAGATGTGTACCTTTTAGGAAAGATCCAATTAAACTATAATAATATAGTTAGTTAGGGTTTAAATTAAAACCCCTCTACGATCGCACACACAACACGTTGTTAATCACCACCCGAATGCTAGTTCAATTAACCAAGTTAATTACTTTTCCTTTTGTGTTTATCAACAAACAAACAAAAACCCCACTTTGGGGTTTTTCTTTCTTGTGTCGTACGAACCAAAAAAAACCACATGAGGTATCGAATGGAATAATCCATTCTCAAAGTTATAGGTTATATGGCTTTTATATTAATATAAATAATCCTTTTATAATTAAATATCAATAACCTTTTATTATTAATTAATTATAAACCATTTAGTAATTAGTAGTAACAGTTTAGTCCTAATAACTTTCACCTTAAACTTTATCGCTTAATAACATTTATTAAATGATCTCAAATTAACTAATAACTCAACTAGTTATTACAGTTAACTTAAATTGATTAAATAAGCGGTATCTATGTGTTAACGCGTGTGACCCCGTAGGCTTAAACATTTTCGGACATGCACTTATTTGACATGGTCATTTCCCAACACTACCATATATATGTACCTTACATTTTAAGTTTTTATATTGCACTAGCATTTTGTGTATACTTATATTATAAAGTGAGATTCAAATGAGACTAGCATTCTATGTATACTTATCTTATAGTATCATATAATCGATCAGCTAAATTATTAGTAATATTGTTACTGCTTAAAAAAACTAATTATCTTTAATGCTAGTGTGTTTTCTAATATTGCCGTATAGAATGCTAAAAATTAAAAGCGGGTTGTTGGTGCTCGCAGGTGGCTATAACTTCAGGACAAGGACCGTAAGTGGATATGGTAAGAAAAGCACAATTGGGGTTAAAGCTTCCGAAAGTGAGTTGTGTGGATGCCAAGGGTTTGCCATTACTGGCCGATAACCTGCACCTAAGCACCCCGGCTCAGGTGCGCCTGGGTCGTATGTTAGGTGATGCCTTCCTTAACCAAAAACAGAGTTAGAATAGTGCACAAATTTGAGCTCACAAGTTCTAAAATTTAGTGCCTATTATTGATTGAGTAATATGTGTTTTTGCCTATTTTTGTCTTTTAACAAGATATGAAGGTTTATTCATTCTAATATATGGAAAGAAAAACAAATTTTAATGCCTAATTAAGGAAAGCAAGTTGGTAATAAAATTCATCATCTAGAATTGAAAGATGTTCATTTTGTTGTGACTTGTGGCTGTTGTTTATTCCTTATAGTGCATTTTTTTCTTTGCACTATAGCAAATTTAAAATCTAATTATGAGTTTAATTGCTATTTGCTATACATAGTTAATTTGTAGTCTTAAAATCATACCTACTGTATGCAATAGTTAACACATGTGTTTAATAATTCTCTTTCTTGGAAGGATGGACCATTTATTACTTCGTGTCGGACAATAATTGCCGTAAAAAACCCACTACACAATCAAATGTTCGCTAATTATCACCTTATATCAATTCACAAACATTTATAAATAGTAAGTTGTTTATTTAACCCATTTTTTTTTATCTTAATAGATACATATATGATTGTAAATATAAAAGCAAAAGCCTTTTAGCTTGACGATAAAACTTTTCTTTCTTATATATTGGATGTTGGTTCAAATCCTATCATAATCTTTCTTTACATTTTATTTTTCTCATCTCATATTAATTTAATACGTCACTTACTTCTTATTAGTTAAGTATGTATAATAATTATAAAAGTTAGACTTAATAGTTTTAATATATAAAATATACGTAAAACTATGCTTTGATTATAAATATTTATATTTTACTTAAACTTACTATATATAAACTTTGCTTTATGTTTTAGATTTTTATTATTGATAAAGAAAATGTTTAAACTTTCGATGAATAATTTGGTTTTCAGCATATGTTTAAATTATTGGCTTAAATATGAACAAAGTATTAGCTTTTTATTTAAAATTTTTGAATACCTCTTCTCAAAAATTTCGAATACTAATAATGAAATATCGGTATTTGATGTGATTAAGTTTTGCTTGGTTATTTAGCCATATAAAGTTAACATTTAGAAACATATTTTTGAATATTTATTAATGAAGTATTAATCCGGGGTCAACGTCGAAGTAGTTTAAAATAAATATTTAAATTTCAAATTATATCAATTAATACTTGTAGCATCCATAAACCTTTAGTCATGTAATATAACTAACAAAATAAAACGTTGCTTTCTATAAATTGCACTATTATTATTATAGTTTTTATTATCATCAATGAGTAAGGTTCAAACGAGTATACCAACTTTGAGTGAGAATGAGGGAACCAACAGATTTCTGCCATGTGTCACTTTATTCTCTCTCCTTCACATTTTTAAAAATTAAATATCTCACAAACGGTAAGTCGAAAAATCATGAAAATTGCACCATAAAATTCAACGTTTTCTCCTTTTCGATTTGGCGTCCCTCAAGGCATACTTTTGACAACTTTTTTTTTTCTTCCATTTTTTGGTGAGTTTTACAAATTAGTAACACATGTGTTAGTGATTGGTTGTACAGTTAATTTGTGGTTAAGGTTAGAGTTTAGGATTTAGGGTTTAGTAGGGTTTAGGGTTAGTAGGGTTTAAGGTTTAGTATGATTTAGGGTTTAGAGTTTTGTAAAGCGTTTAGGGTTTAGCGTTTGGGGTTTAGGGGTTAGGGTTTGAGGTTTGGGGTTTCGGGGGGTTTGAGGTTTGGGGTTTCTCCCCCGAAACCCCAAACCTTAAACCCTAAACCCTAACCCCTAAACCTCAAACGCTAAACCATAAACGCAACATTTTAACACATGTGTTAGTAAATGTGAAACCTACCAAAAAAATTTAAAAAAAAACTCGTAGGAAGTATGCCGCAAGGGACGGCAAATCGAAGAGGAGAAAACGCTGAATGTAATGGTGCAATTTTCATAATTTTTCGATTTGTCGTTTGTGAGATAATTGATGTTGGGTGTAAATGAGTTTTGTACATGTGGAACATTCTCTTTGTACACATGGCTTGATATCATTGGTTCCCTCATTCTCACACAAATTACTATTCTCATTTGAACCCTACCCTATTATCAATACTATTAGTTATTAATGAATATAAATATTTTAACGTAACCAAAATGTTTGGCTTGAAGGAAATAAATTTTTAGACACATAGTTATTAATTGATGTTTGGCTTTAAAGTGGTTCTCATTTGAACCTCCCACTATATATATACAGGGGAATATATATATATATATATATAAATTAAGGAAACAAAATGTGTATATGTGACACCCCCAAATTTAATGATTTGCGGAAGCTTGATTTGGGTGTCACTAATCAATATACAAAGCACATAAGATATAATGAACGACCAGTATATGCGTCGTTTTAAACTTGTATAGATAAAGTAAATGTTTACATCAAAATATAGTTACATTAGCTCGATTCCTGAAATTGAGAGATTACATAGCATAATTACTTTTACAAAATATAATTATGCAGTCCAATCTCTAGTTGTATGTATGCTGACTCGAGCTAATATTTCTTGCTTGTGCAGCCAATCTACTGCTGGGTACCTGTGATAAATACTAAAATGGGTCAGCGAAAACGCTGGTGAGCTCACAGGTTTGTATGTCAATGTATAGTTGTCAGAACCGCAAGATTTATATTGAATTTAAAATGCAATTAAGCAAAATAAAAGTTATACTGTCCATGAGCACATAGTCTGAGCTTAACTTGATTTGTCAGGCCCACTTAAGGAAACCTAACTTGAAATGCCTCCTACGAGTGCCTAATCAACACTCGTCTTCCCAAATGCTAATACATCCGTTTGACCGGTTAGTGCGTGCTAACCCGGATGAGGATTGTCAATCCCATATGATATCATATACTAACATTCACGCTATAAATACTAGAGACTATGCTTATGGAGGGCTTTAAATTGATTAGCTTGAAACTCATGTAGTATTTGAAGTTTGGCACTTGCGTTCTACTTGTAAAACAAAATCGAGTAGTAATATCACACCCCTAGTTGTAAAGCAGTGAAAATGGGGCTATGAAACTCACCTGAGTCTTGAAGTGTTTAATTTAATAAACTCGAAATAATTAGCGGTGAATTGATGTCCAAAGACTTGAAACCTGAATGTGTTCACGACACTTGATTGTTATTAATTGTACCGGTATCCCGAAAGACTACCTTTGTAGTTGTTATACAACTATATATATATATGTCCAAATTACTACGATTTGGTTGATTGAATTGATACAAGTTACAACGACTTGTTTGATTTAATTGATACAAGTTACAACGACTTGTTTGATTTAATTGATACAAGTTACAACGACTTGTTTGAGTGAATTTATACAAGTTACAACGACTTGTTTGATTCTGAAGTATGTTTTGAAAACGTGTACGACCCGTTGGTGATTTAGTTGAAATAATAATAATTCTAAAATGTTGACTTTGCTACAGTACTGCTACAGTACTGCTACAGTAAATTTGACTTCAAAATTCTGGTTTTTCTGTGTTTTGCGACACAACATGCGACACAAAGATTTGACATGCGACACAATGGTTGTGTCGCAGACGTCATGCGACACAAGGATACGACACAGGGACTGTGTCGCATCGAATACGAAATGCTAATTTAATAGCGACATAGTGGTTGTGTCGTATAGAAGTACGACATAGTTTGCGACATAGAGTGCGACACAATATTGTGTCGCATGAGTTACGACACTAAAGGATTTATACGACACAAGGTGCGACATAAAGGGCAAAATACGACACAACATGCGACACAAGGCTTGTGTCGCATGGATGAACACCAGCCCAGAAAGTCCGGCTGTTCGCGATTTTTCCGGCCAAAACTCAATTTAAACTCGTTTTTAAGCTATAAAACTGTGTTCTAATCTTTGTAATGGACATATATAAGTTGTGTAAACATCAAAACATCAAAATATTACATAAAACTAAACAAATCTAAGTTTTTAGAAATTTCCTTACAAATGCAAATCGAAGAAGATGGAGGCCGAAAACGATGGTAGAGCTTTTGTTAATCTTGTTCCTCACTTGATGGTGGTTCCGAAAATGTAAGTTTTGTTGTCGGATTTGATGATTCCGAAATTTTGTATGAATTTGGTGAGAGTGTTTTTTGGTGTGTGTGTGTTTTTGGAGAATGAAAATGAAAGAAAGAATGAAGGAGAGGTGGGGTGTAGGTGAAAGCCTCACCTCGCAGTCTCCGTCCCGTGCTCCGCGTGGTGTTCGTTTTCTCAGTCATTTAACGTTAAATATTTATTTTATTCGTTTAAATTTTCCATTTTAAATTATAAATTATTATAAAATATTTTATTGTAAAATTTTACCAGTTATCTATTTATGATATTTAAAAGGGAAATTCGTTTTATTTGTTTGCGCGTTTGTATTTTTAATCTCGTATACATTAATTGTGTAATAAAACTTGGATACGAAATATTACAATAAATGAGATTCTGAATAAAATTGAGTTATTAGATAATATTTGTATTTCTTAATAAAATTATTCACCAACGTCCGTATTTATTGTATCGAAATTCATTCGATTTGAAACTCGTACGATTTAAATAAACCGCATAATTGTGTAGATATATATTCAACAATATATATGATAATTGATACATTAATTAGCCTAACACATAACTAATTACATGTATTAAAACTTGATTAGGCACTAAATTCTAGTCCTAAATTGACGGTTGTCACATTCTCCCCCTGTTAGAAGAATTTCGTCCCGAAATTTATGTTGAAGTCGTGTTTGACGTTGAATCAGTGAAGAGTTGAGGATACTTGAGTCGCATTTGGTCTTCCCGTTCCCAAGTGAATTCCGGACTGCGCCGCGAATTCCACCTAACTTTGACGATAGGAATACGACTTTGTTTAAGTTGTTTGACCTCACGGTCCATGATTTCAGCGGGTTCCTCAACAAAGTGAAGTTTTTCGTCAACTCGAATTTCATCGAGTGGAATGATAAGTGTCTCATCAGACAGACACTTCTTCAGATTTGAAACATGAAATGTGGGATGCACGCTGCTGAGTTCGGATGGCAGCTGCAATCGATATGCCACTGGACCAATCTTTTCGAGGATCTCGAATGGTCCAATGTATCTGGGATTTAACTTCCCTCGTTTGCCAAATCGGATTACGCCTTTCCAAGGCGATACTTTGAGTAGAACTCGATCCCCAACCTGGAACTCGAGTGGCTTGCGTCTCACATCAGCATAACTTTTCTGACGATCACGCGCGGCTTTGAGTTTGTTTTGAATTTCTACGATTCTCTCGGTCGTCTCGTGAATGATTTCTGGACCCGTGAGTTGGCTGTCCCCAACTTCGGTCCAACAGATAGGTGACCGGCACTTACGACCGTACAGTGCCTCGAAGGGTGCAGCTTTGATGCTGGTATGATAACTGTTGTTGTACGAGAACTCGCACAATGGTAGATGTTTTTCCCAGTTTACACCGAAGTCTACTACGCAGGCCCGTAGCATGTCTTCAAGTGTTTGAATGGTTCGTTCTCTTTGACCGTCGGTTTGAGGATGGTATGCGGTACTCATATCCAGTCGAGTACCCAGGGATTTTTGAAGTGATTGCCAAAATTGTGAAGTGAAACGACTATCCCTATCGGAGATAATTGAGATTGGAACACCGTGTTTGGTCACGATTTCCTTCAGATAAATGTTGGTGAGGCGTTCCATTTTGTCAGATTCCTTGATTGCCAGGAAGTGAGCAGATTTTGTGAGACGATCCACGATCACCCAAATGGAATCGCAACCGTTCGAGGATTTGGGTAGCTTGGTTATGAAGTCCATGGCAATTTGTTCCCATTTCCATTCAGGAAGACTGGGTTGTTGAAGTAAACCAGAAGGTTTTTGATATTCGATTTTGACTTTGGAGCAAGTAAGGCACTTGCTGACATAGGTGGCGATTTCAGATTTCATGTTCGGCCACCAGTAGAAGTCCTTGATACCGTGGTACATTTTATCGGACCCCGGGTGGATAGAATATTTAGACTTGTGAGCTTCATCCATCACCAAGTCTCGTAGGTTCCCATATTTAGGCAACCAGATTCGGTTTGAGAAATACCTAATCCCGTTAGGTCTGATTTCGAATTGTTTATCCATGCCCCGCAAGGCTTCATCTTTGACATTTTCGGGTTTTAAGGCTTCGAGTTGAGCAGTGAGAATTTGAATGTTTAAATTGTTGTGAATGGTCATACTGAGGGCTCGAACCCGAAGTGGTTTCACTCGCTCTTTTCGACTGAGGGCGTCAGCAACAACATTTGCTTTGCCTGGATGATATTTGAGTTCGCAGTCGTAATCGGTAAGCAACTCGACCCATCGACGTTGCCTCATGTTGAGATCCTTCTGATCGAATATGTGTTGAAGGCTTTTATGGTCGGTAAAGATTGTACACCTGGTACCATAAAGGTAATGTCTCCAGATTTTGAGGGCAAAAACGACAGCTCCTAGCTCGAGGTCGTGGGTGGTGTAATTCTTTTCATGAATCTTGAGCTGTCGGGAAGCATAAGCTATGACTTTGTCTCGTTGCATGAGCACGCAACCGAGACCTTGATGAGAAGCATCGCAGTATACCACGAAGTCATCAGTGCCTTCGGGTAATGATAGGATAGGAGCACTACAAAGCTTTTGTTTTAAGAGTTGGAATGCCGATTCTTGTTTATCAGTCCAGTCAAACTTTTTGTCTTTCTGGGTCAGCGTCGTGAGTGGTATGGCTATCTTGGAGAAATTTTCAATGAATCGTCGATAATATCCAGCCAGTCCTAAAAACTGCCGTACTTCGGTCGGAGTGGTTGGCGATTGCCAGTCTTTGATAGCCTCGATCTTTGACGGGTCAACGTGAATCCCCTGACTGTCAATCACGTGACCAAGGAATTGAACGGTTTTGATCCAGAACTCACACTTAGAGAACTTGGCATAGAGCTCCTCGTGTTTAAGTAGTTCAAGGATGGTTCTGAGGTGTTGCGCATGCTCTTCTTTGCTTCGTGAATATATGAGGATGTCATCGATGAAGACAATGACACACTTATCAAGGTAAGGTTTGCACACCCGATTCATAAGGTCCATGAATACAGCCGGTGCATTGGTTAGGCCGAATGGCATCACTTGGAATTCGTAATGCCCGTAACGGGTTCTGAAAGCGGTTTTTGGAATATCGGCATCGCGAACACGCAATTGGTGATAACCGGATCGGAGATCAATCTTTGAATAACAACTCGACCCTTGAAGTTGGTCGAACAAATCATCGATTCGAGGGAGTGGATACCGGTTCTTGACAGTTAACTTGTTCAACTCTCGATAGTCGATACACATTCGAAAAGAACCGTCTTTCTTCTTGACAAATAGGACCGGAGCTCCCCAAGGTGAAGAACTCGGCCTGATAAATCCTCGTTCCAGGAGTTCCTGTAATTGGGTGGACAGCTCCTGAAGTTCGGATGGAGCTAAACGGTATGGTGCTCGGGCCACAGGCGCAGCACCTGGTACAAGATTGATTGAGAACTCAACCTGTCTTGGTGGTGGTAGACCAGGCAGTTCCTCAGGAAAGACTTCTGGAAAGTCTCGAACAATTGGAACATCCTCAAGTCGCTTCTCCTCCGACTTTTTCTCCATGATGTGCGCGAGGATTGATGGATAACCCTTTCTCAGAAATTTCCGGGTTTTAAGACAAGATATGATGTTAAGCCTCGTCCCTCCGGTCTCCCCCTGTATGACTAGGGTTCTACCGACAGTGAGAGGTATGCGAACAATTTTGTCATAGCAGATGATTTCGGCACGATGTTTGGATAACCAGTCCATGCCTACGATGACATCGAAACTTCCTATCTCAATAGGCATAAGATCTATGGAGAAGATTTCGTCGGCTAGATTTAAAGTGCAATTAGGCATCACACTATTGGTTTCTATCAATTTGCCATTTGCTAGCTCTACGGTGTACTTAACGTCTAAAGCAACAGGTGTAATGTCAAGTAGAGGACAAAATTCATCGGAAATAAAACTCCTATCGGCACCAGTATCAAACAGTATGGAAGCAGTTAAATTGTTGAGGAGGAACATACCCGTGACCACATTCGGGTCCTGACGGGCGTCCCCTGAGTTGATCACGAAGGCGCTACTTTTGGCGTTGTTGTTGTTGCGGTGGGTGTTGTTGTTGTTGCCCTTATTCTTCAGTTTTGGGCAAGAATCCCTGAAGTGTCCTGGGTTTCCACATTCATAACAGGACTTAGGTTGTCGGTTATTTCTGTCAGAGGGGTTGTTGTTGGATTTGGGGGCTCGGCAATCCTTAGTCGAATGCCCGTACCTCCTGCAGTTGTTGCAAGGAGTACCGCACTGACCAAAGTGGTGATAGTTACACTTGGGACAATAAGGTCTGTCCCCGGTGTAGCTGCGGTTGGATTCAGAGTTGGTGGTGTAGACTTGGATGGCGTTGTTTTTCTTGTTTGAGTTGTGGTGGTGTTCAGTGGATTTGCGTTTGTTGTTGTTGGAGGATGAGGTGTTGGAGGTCTCACGGCTGACAACTAGAGCCATGAGTTCGTGGGCCAATCGAGTGGCACTCTCAGTAGTAGTTGGTTTGGATGAGGCGACGTTGCCCTGGATGTTCTCGGGAAGTCCACGAATGTATTTCTTAATGCCCTTACTTTCTGGTTCGACCAAACCCGGGCATAATAATGCAAACTGCTGAAACTTGGTGGTATATTCAGCAACATCATTTCCCTGCACCTCCAGATGCCAGAATTCTTCTTCCAGCCTGTGCAATTCCTCTTCAGGACAGAATTTTTCTGTCAGTTTCTTCTTCAGTTCGGCCCAAGGAAGCCGATTTGCAACCTCAAGGCCTACAGAGTTTGCGTGGGTTTTCCACCACGTGAGTGCACCTTCCTGAAAGGTGTAAGCAGCGAATTTGACCTTGTTGTTCTCAGTGCAGTCGCAGAGACTGAAAACAGATTCCATACGCTCAATCCAACGGATCAAGCCAATGGCACCTTCCGTGCCCTTGAAGTGTAGCGGTTTACAGCTAAGAAAGTCCTTATAGGAGCAAGGTTTGGGTGGTGGAGTATTGGTTGCTGTGTCCTCGCTACCGGGTGGTGTTCGGGTAGCCAAGGCTTCGGTCACACTGCGAGC
Organism: Helichrysum umbraculigerum; assembly: GCA_949592205.1. Taxonomy (NCBI): domain Eukaryota; kingdom Viridiplantae; phylum Streptophyta; class Magnoliopsida; order Asterales; family Asteraceae; genus Helichrysum; species Helichrysum umbraculigerum. The sequence goes on along the minus strand of CATIUR010000007.1, from coordinate 27,634,776 downwards.
AATTATTCCCGCGATCTCAGCTTCGCTAAGGGTAATTTGACGACGAGGAGGCATGATGCTGAGTAAGAAAGAACAAGGAAATGAAATAAGATACTAGTCCGAGTATGATGAACTAGTGGTGTGTTTGTCATTTCGAGACAAAGCGTTAGACAGAAAGAGGCCTATATTCATATAATATAATATAGCCTAAAGTTGTAATGAGGTCTACTTATGTAAATATATGTATATCACATAATAACCTATTGAGTGTCTAGCACAGACGTGTTTTGAGTCCCGTTTCTCTCGAGGTCAGAGTCAAATAATGCATTCCTGTTCAACATAACTCTTTTAGATTTCACATCATCTTTCTCTAATTGTACATAGTTGATCAGGCTATGTTAAATTAAAGTCGTATGATGTAATCCCTGAACTAGTCATAACTAATAAGGAATGCTGCCTAACGGTCATAGTCTAGGCCCACTAAATGCAACCTAGTTCACTATAACCTTAGGCTCTGATACCAATCTGTGACACCCCCAAATTTAATGATTTGCGGAAGCTTGATTTGGGTGTCACTAATCAATATACAAAGCACATAAGATATAATGAACGACCACTATATGCGTCGTTTTAAACTTGTATAGATAAAGTAAATGTTTACATCAAAATATAGTTACATTAGCTCGATTCCTGAAATTGAGAGATTACATAGCATAATTACTTTTACAAAATATAATAATGCAGTCCAATCTCTAGTTGTATGTATGCTGACTCGAGCTAATATTTCTTGCTTGTGCAGCCAATCTACTGCTGGGTACCTGTGATAAATACTAAAATGGGTCAGCGAAAACGCTGGTGAGCTCACAGGTTTGTATGTCAATGTATAGTTGTCAGAACCGCAAGATTTATATTGAATTTAAAATGCAATTAAGCAAAATAAAAGTTATACTGTCCATGAGCACATAGTCTGAGCTTAACTTGATTTGTCAGGCCCACTTAAGATTTATATTGTCAGGCCCACTCACAGGTTTGTATGTCAATGTATAGTTGTCAGAACCGCAAGATTTATATTGAATTTAAAATGCAATTAAGCAAAATAAAAGTTATACTGTCCATGAGCACATAGTCTGAGCTTAACTTGATTTGTCAGGCCCACTTAAGGAAACCTAACTTGAAATGCCTCCTACGAGTGCCTAATCAACACTAGTCTTCCCAAATGCTAATACATCCGTTTGACCGGTTAGTGCGTGCTAACCCGGATGAGGATTGTCAATCCCATATGATAGCATATACTAACATTCACGCTATAAATACTAGAGACTATGCTTATGGAGGGCTTTAAATTGATTAGCTTGAAACTCATGTAGTATTTGAAGTTTGGCACTTGCGTTCTACTTGTAAAACAAAATCGAGTAGTAATATCACACCCCTAGTTGTAAAGCAGTGAAAATGGGGCTATGAAACTCACCTGAGTCTTGAAGTGTTTAATTTAATAAACTCGAAATAATTAGCGGTGAATTGATGTCCAAAGACTTGAAACCTGAATGTGTTCACGACACTTGATTGTTATTAATTGTACCGGTATCCCGAAAGACTACCTTTGTAGTTGTTATACAACTATATATATATATGTCCAAATTACTACGATTTGGTTGATTGAATTGATACAAGTTACAACGACTTGTTTGATTTAATTGATACAAGTTACAACGACTTGTTTGATTTAATTGATACAAGTTACAACGACTTGTTTGAGTGAATTTATACAAGTTACAACGACTTGTTTGATTCTGAAGTATGTTTTGAAAACGTGTACGGCCCGTTGGTGATTTAGTTGAAATAATAATAATTCTAAAATGTTGACTTTGCTACAGTACTGCTACAGTACTGCTACAGTAAATTTGACTTCAAAAATCTGGTTTTTCTGTGTTTTGCGACACAACATGCGACACAAAGATTTGACATGCGACACAATGGTTGTGTCGCAGACGTCATGCGACACAAGGATACGACACAGGGACTGTGTCGCATCGAATACGAAATGCTAATTTAATAGCGACATAGTGGTTGTGTCGTATAGAAGTACGACATAGTTTGCGACATAGAGTGCGACACAATATTGTGTCGCATGAGTTACGACACTAAAGGATTTATACGACACAAGGTGCGACATAAAGGGCAAAATACGACACAACATGCGACACAAGGCTTGTGTCGCATGGATGAACACCAGCCCAGAAAGTCCGGCTGTTCGCGATTTTTCCGGCCAAAACTCAATTTAAACTCGTTTTTAAGCTATAAAACTGTGTTCTAATCTTTGTAATGGACATATATAAGTTGTGTAAACATCAAAACATCAAAATATTACATAAAACTAAACAAATCTAAGTTTTTAGAAATTTCCTTACAAATGCAAATCGAAGAAGATGGAGGCCGAAAACGATGGTAGAGCTTTTGTTAATCTTGTTCCTCACTTGATGGTGGTTCCGAAAATGTAAGTTTTGTTGTCGGATTTGATGATTCCGAAATTTTGTATGAATTTGGTGAGAGTGTTTTTTGGTGTGTGTGTGTTTTTGGAGAATGAAAATGAAAGAAAGAATGAAGGAGAGGTGGGGTGTAGGTGAAAGCCTCACCTCGCAGTCTCCGTCCCGTGCTCCGCGTGGTGTTCGTTTTCTCAGTCATTTAACATTAAATATTTATTTTATTCGTTTAAATTTTCCATTTTAAATTATAAATTATTATAAAATATTTTATTGTAAAATTTTACCAGTTATCTATTTATGATATTTAAAAGGGAAATTCGTTTTATTTGTTTGCGCGTTTGTATTTTTAATCTCGTATACATTAATTGTGTAATAAAACTTGGATACGAAATATTACAATAAATGAGATTCTGAATAAAATTGAGTTATTAGATAATATTTGTATTTCTTAATAAAATTATTCACCAACGTCCGTATTTATTGTATCGAAATTCATTCGATTTGAAACTCGTACGATTTAAATAAACCGCATAATTGTGTAGATATATATTCAACAATATATATGATAATTGATACATTAATTAGCCTAACACATAACTAATTACATGTATTAAAACTTGATTAGGCACTAAATTCTAGTCCTAAATTGACGGTTGTCACAGTATATATCTTTAATAACTCAAGTGCTAAAAATTATCCTTTAAGAATAATTACGTAAACGATGAATTATATTAAATAGCTAGTTTCAAACATAGTGGGCGATGAAATGTTTAACCAAAGACTACTTGAATATATGCTGAGTAATTAGTAATACTACCCTTGCTAGGGGACACGTTTTTTTACCTAAGCCTAAAAGTCATTGATATAGGTTTGTAGCTTGGCATTCTCATGCTTACATATTGTGGTAAAAATAAACAACGTACATGCTTCTCTTATTACCTCACTTAAATTACATACCAAATAAATAGCATTATAAAATATCCATGCAATAATCCACGTTCACGTCAAATAGCTTCATCACGAAGAAAGCTTAGTGCATGTTCCCTGTAGCCATTAATTTCCATTTAAAATCTTTACATTATGTCTTTATTTGATAATAGTTAATTAATATATTACTTAAAGTATTATTACATATATATGTTCATAAGAAGACGTGAGGTTATAATTATTTTTAATGGTCCTAAATTTTATTATGTAAAAAGATGCAAGAAGCTTGACTACACGTACCCTTTTATAAAATTATGATCGATATAGTTTTTATGAATATAACTACGGAGTAATAACTATCAAGTTAGATTAGATGTGGCTTTTACAAACTCAAAGAAATAGTAATAAATAGTTTATATCATGTCAGAAAGCTTTTTGCTAATCGTTTCATGTAGTTAGTGACATATGCATAACTTTTAAAAGAATTGAACGTTGAAGTCATGCAACTGTTGCAGCCAAAGTAAGCACTCGGAGTGGACAATGTTCTGGCAAAATTCTCCATCCAGAACACTGTAACACAATGTTCTGCCACTCCGCCTCAGTGTTCTCGGCAAAATTTTCGTCAGTGTTCTTCACTCAACGTCCAAAATGAGATGTTTAATTACTCGGTGTTCTCAGCTTTATTCCTTTTGCCCTACACAAAGAATTAATATAAAAACAAAAATAAGCTTTGAGAACACTGTCCAGAACACTGTTACCACTCCACAAAATCCTCACCACAAAATTCTCACTCGAAACACTGTGTTTAGGCCGTCACCACTCCGAGTGATGAAGTTTTTAGAGCACACGGTGTGCATCTAGTTGGCTTCAGTGTTCTACTACGAGAACACCGGGTTTCGGTGTTCTGGCACACCCCACCGGTGTTCTTGCCTAGTTTTGGTTCCACCGTTTGTATTGCGACGCTGAAGAAAACCACCGTTCAAGCAATTATTTGGTTTTTCTATTTCTTTTTCATGCAAAAATCAAATATAACAAATAATAAAAAAAACTCCAGAACACTGTCCAGAACACTGTGAATATTTTTTCACCACACCACAAAATCCTCACTTTCAACATTCTCCAGAACACTGTCCCAGAACACCGCCATCACACCCTGTGCTCTCACGGGGTGTGGTAACACTGTGTTTACAGTGTTTAGGACAGTGTTCTCGAGAATGTTGTGAGTTAAAATTATGTGGTGTGGTAACAGTGTTCTGGACAGTGTTCTGGAATATTTTATTATTTGTTTTATTTGTTTGTTTAATGTAATTATATGATTAATATTAATAGTTAAAAATATATAAATCAAATAAAATACATTCATTTCATTAAAAAACAAATAATAAAAATTACAAGTCCTAGAAATTTAAATAAAATACATAATTTAAATAAATCCTAAAAACGATTAGTTGCAATACAAGTTAATCATTCATCGTCATCTTCATCCTCAACTTCTACTTGCGTTCCCGATCCAGAAGCATGCGCTAGATTCCACCTTTGTTCACGATTCCTCCAAAGATGCTCCACAAGGTCGGCTCGAAGTCCCTCGTGCATTTCTTGGTCACGTAGTTCCTTTGTTTTCCTCTCGTATGTATTACACCTCTCGATCCAAGAATCCTGTATGTTCCCAACATGTACATAATATTCTTCGTTCTCTGCAATGTTGAAATCGTTGTCTTCAATTATCATGTTATGCAGTATAATACAAGCATACATGATTCGTCGGATAGCGTTTACAGTATAACATCTTGCCGGTTGTTGTAGTATATGCCATCTTCCTTGTAAAACACCAAAAGTCCGCTCAACATCCTTTCGGGCGGCCGATTGTTTCCTACTGAAATAAACCCTCTTGTGATCAATCTCGCTTGAAAATCCTTTCACAAACGCTGCCCATGACGGGCATATCCCATCATCAAGATAGTATCCTCTATCGTAATCCATATCGGCCACTGTATATGGGACTTGGGGAGCGGTGTCATTGAGCAAATTCCTAAACTAAGGAGTCGTGTTAAGAACATTTAAGTCATTGTTGGAACCCGCAACCCCAAAGTAAGCATGCCATATCCACATGTCGTACGAGGCTACGTCTTCAAGCATAATCGTCGGATACCCATGATCGCCTCGGGTGTATTGCCCTTTCTGTGCATTTGGACATTGTGTCCAAGCCCAATGCATACAATCTATGCTCCCAAGCATGCCGGGAAAACCATGAAGCTCGTGATGTTTATCGTACAAACAATGTATGTCTTCGGTTGTTGGTTCTCTCATGTAGACATTTGAATATAAGTCTACGACACATCTTGTGAAATGTTGTAAAGTTTCACGAGAAACTCTTTCCGACATACGCAAGTATTCATCAAAGGCATCCGGACATGTACCGTATGCCAACTTACGAATCGCAGAAGTGACTTTTTGTAAACAAGTAAAACTCAATACACCACGTGCATCGGGTCGTTGACGAAACCACAGAAAATGGTCGGGAAGTGGTTCAATAGGGTAAGAGCTAATATCCCCACAAATTCGGAGGAATAAATTACGACTCATTCGGAATCGACATTTGAAATATTCATGAGGATATTTTGCGTGTGACACCCAGTTAAAAGTCAATTTTCGCGCCAGATTTAAACTTTAATTAATTGTATTTTTATAAACAATTATAACCAAGTTACATTTTGTAACTTAAGTTAAATATTTTTATTCCTATATAAAATAATTACGAAAAGCATAAACAAAATCATGAATTTGAAATATTAAATTTATATTTCGATCGGGTACAAAAACACAAGTATTTTGTACTGTGGTTGAAGACCACAGTCCCCGAAATGGGGATCTGAGTTTTGACAAAACCCAAACCCCCACCCATTTTCCCCTCATTCTTCTCCCTCCTTCTTCCATTTTTCTCTCAAATTTCACACCACCACAACCACCTTAATATGCAAAATAACACTACCATACGACCTCCAATATCGAAGCTCATTTAGGGAAAAACGTTCACCTCATCACGATCTACAATCCTATCTTTTCGGATTTCTCAGGCGTTAAGTTTGTAAGTTTCAGACAAATCTCGAAACACTCCAATTTTCATTGTTTTCGACTTTTTATTGTTTCTATAAGCTTAAAATGTCCTAATATGGGTTGGGTAAAAGATTTGGACCAAAAAGTGGCCGGAAAACTCGTTTTCGGCTCAAACTCCGGCGGACAGACGGGAGTGTCGCTAGAGTGCCAAAAACAGTGCTAGCGACACTATCTAAGTGTCGCTATGCCAAGTGTCGCCCTTATAGCGACACTACTTAAGTGTCCCCGAAATTACTTAATCAGATTCATATTAGCGACACTACCTTAGTGACGCCAAAATTGAGAAGTGTCGCCTATATTTTACAGGATTAGTGTCGCCTATAGCGACACTAACCAAGTGTCGCCAGATTACTTAACTTTTTGGAACCAGCGACACTATCCCAGTGTCGCCATGTATGACTAAGTGTCGCCTATAGCGACACTAGCAGAGTGTCGCTACAAACAGAAGTATGAAATTTTAGATAATTACACAACTCGCTTAGACAAACGGATTTGTCTCATACTTATATAACCTCACGTGTTAGGACACTAGGAGGTTACCTATTGGACGACGCGCGTATCGTAGGATCGCCGACAACTCATAGGTGAGTTTCATAGCCTCACTCTTTCAAACGTTTTACTATTTTTGGGGTGAGACACATGCTCAATTACCGTTTTTTGAATTATATTAATAAACTTTTATAATTCACAATTATCTATATTACTGCCATGTAATACGAAATGTGTAATACTTAGGAATTACACACACCATACTGTTTTGAATTAGTATCAATGCTTAACCTAGACAGGTCACAATCATACACTGTTAAATTGTTAGAAAACAATTACCACCCCATAACTTGATTAAGTTATTACCATTCATTAACCATATTGTCGTGGGACAATACTATCTCTTATACTAGAACTGGTTAGTTCTACTTACATTGGACAACGACAATAATTTTACAGGATTAGTCTTCCTTTTAGGAACTAATACTGCCCATACAAATCAGGATCTCTATATACTTGCAAGGCCGAGGCTAGGAGTATACATTAGTAACATACGTTAGTATATAATCCTTATACTAATACAAACAACTAGGTGATGATTAGTCATACCTAGGCTTATTGCGATATATTTAATATTTAGGTATTGTATATACATACCTCGATACACCAAACCACTATCATGCGTGGCATGATACCCTGTTGGATGCATTTGTTGTTTTGACTTATATATATATGTATAGGTATATATACACATACTTGTACTTCATCTCGAGCACTCGGTGCCAACTACAATTAACTATGTATGTAGGAATACGTACACACATACGAATACAATCAATTTAGTCGGGCATGTCGTAGTACTGCCGACTCTCATTTACTCTACTCGGACATGTCGTTGTACTGTCGGCTCAATCATCTCAAGTCGGGCATGTCGTAGTACTGCCGGCTCAATTACATACGTTGCTTGCGAGAAATGCGGTCGATGCCTGATTAGGCACAAAACGATGCCACGGTAAAGTGGGCACAAAACGATGCCACGGTATTGCAGTGGGCACAAGTACGATATCGCGGTAAAGCGGTACACTTGATGGATGGGCGAGCTTATGCTCGTGATCCACACACATTCACGGATGGGCGAGCTTATGCTCGTGATCCCCAATAAGTTAACGGGTCGGTGAGGTTATCACGCGAGGCCGTTAGCTCAATCATGTCCAGGTTAGCTTACACTAACTGGTCAAACGGACACACTAAACATTTTCAATCATGTTCGGGTTAGCTTACACTAACTAGTCAAACGGACACACTAAACATTTTCAATCATAGTTCTGCGAAACTACAAACATTTTCAATTATGTCCGGGTTAGCTTACGCTAACTGGTCAAACGGACAAACTAAAATATTTTCAATCATAGTTCTGCGAAACTACAAACATTTTCAATTATGTCCGGGTTAGCTTACGCTAACTGGTCAAACGGACAAATTAAAACATTTTCAATCATAGTTCTGCGGAACTACAATCATTTTCAATCATGTCCGGGTTAGCTTACGCTAACTGGTCAAACGGACAAACTAAAACATTTTCAACAATAATTCTGAGGAACTACAATCATTTCCAATCAAGTCCGGGTTAGCTTACACTAGCTGGTCAAACGAACACATCATGACAATAAATCATAGTACTGCGGGACTGCAATAATGTTGCTGGATGCAACACGCTATGCCGGATGGCACAACAATTATTACTCAATATCTTATGATGTGGTCATAAAATTTCACGGTTTACAACTTAGGCATGTATTGCCTCATATTGATAGATTTAATTAATACCTGATAGATATCTAGGCATGGACTGCCACTTTCTCTATGTACTTAGGTACACACTACGGACTATGATGTGACCTAAAAAGTCTTGTTTTTAAGTATATATTTCTGCACTTTTTGGACTATTATTTGGTGAAAATATTTCCAAACCATAATTATTTACTAAAAATCACCAAGGTAGTCTAAATACAGACGTTGCTGCAAAAATCGGTTAAAACGTCCAAATAACACGCAAACCGAGGCAAAACTATCACCTTAAATATTCCCTTCTTGATTTTCTTATGTAATTAGATCTTAATTCATATTTTATGATTACATAGGAAAATACAAGACCGGAGGTGAAAGAATCAGGAGAAACGGACGAAGAACGGAGAAGATGTGCAGTCTGGAAGCCCGCCGATCGTCATCCGGAACACGCAAAAGTCAAACACTTCCAAATTTGGAAAAATCAGTTTCATTAGAAGCGTAACGGAAAAACGAATCCAACGGCGCAAGAATCAAGCAAAACGGAGTCCAAACGAAGAAGATATGGACGAATCAAGCAACCGAGGAATCAGTATACAGCATATGGAGCACCAACCCCCCCCCCCCCCCCCCCTTGCCCACCTAGGTACCGTATACGGTACCCTAGGTGCCGTATTCGGCCCTTAGGGTGCCGTATACGGGGGGTGTTGTGCTTGTGAGGTGCCGTTTGACCCCCCATTGGTCCGCTTGCCCCGTATGCTGCTTTGATGCTTGTATAAATACCAACCTCCATTTCTCATTTCCACACACCTTACACCTCTCATTCTTACAACTTCTCTTTCTCTTTCTAGAATTCTCTCTCTAGCACTACTATTAGGAGTTAGAGGAGAATTGTTCTTGTAGTTAGTTCTTCTCTCTAGTTTCTCTCTCTAGCACTACTCTTAGGAGTTAGAGGAGAACTAGAGAGAAGATTAGGATTAGATTAGTTATGTAGTTAATTAGTAGAGGCTAGCTTATGTAATGCTTGGATATTAATGAAGAAATACAAGTGTTATTCTGCTCGCAATTCCTATCGGTATTTTCTATCCTTTCTATTATTAATTTGTCATATTATTCTTGTTTGATGTATGTGATTTATTAATATTAGAAATGTTTATTGTTATGCATTGCGAGTAATTACTTGTATGTTTGCCATGATTAATGAGTAGTTTGTGGTGATATGTCTAATTGGGATAACACCATTATGAAACAACGGAGGTAACGTTATACGGCTTTCATTTGTATAGCGCCGGAATCATCACGAATGTGTGTAGTACGGAACGTGGAAGCTATGAAAGTCGTGGGCACAATCCGTTGTGGAATAATGTTCCCAATTATTATATATTACAATTGTTTGTGAACTTATAAGCTGAACCTCTACCCGTTTATCTGTCCAACTTATGCTGTGGTTTGTATCCTCCTCCCTAGAACCTGACCAATTGCTTTAAGTAGGATTGCCAACTATTCTGTGTTTGATGATCAATGAACTTAACATGGTTTGTTCCCTTGATTGAAACATATCCGAGGGACACGAAGCATAGGATTAGAGATAGATTAGGTTCATGCTTATCTGTTGTGTATCTTTGGGACAACTTCCGGGGTACCCATGATGTAATCCTTAGGTCAGTACTGCGATGCTAGTATTCCGTCCTATTGCATGTTCTTGTTTGATTGTTGCTTAGGTACTGCATATGATAAGCATCAAATAGATAGTATATTTTATAGTAATTTATCCCTATATTTATATACATTTTATTGCATTTATATGATTTTATATACTTGTTTTGTTAATAATTGCAGAAATGTATTTTAATTAAAGAATTAAGAAAAAGAAACAAGAACGAGACCAGAACTGAAGAATTAAAGCACTAAAAGAAATGAAGATTAAAGACCTTGAAGAAATGAAGACTAAAAGAGTTAAAATGAACAATTGGGCCAAGAAAACAAAGAAGTCTGGTTGTGAAGATTAAAAGTCCAAAAATTAAGCCCAAGCCCGAAAATAGAATATTCTGGAATTTACATTCAACCGGCGGTTGGATTAACCAGCCGGCGGTTGAGATTTAGGGTTTAAGGCGGTGCAGACACGTGGAGTTGGACTCGGATTCAAATAACTCCAACCGGCGGTTGGTGTAACATCCTCCGTACCGGTCTGGTAATTTCTATTATTTTAATCGCGTATTTAATTGTTTTAGAAATTAACTGGTATTATTTGTTAAATTGAGAAACTTAGTTAAATAAGTCCCAGAACTTATTATGACTAGCGAAATATTAGTCGTTTTAAATTACCTTAGTTAACGGTAAAATAAAATTAGTTTCTCGCAAAATGATTTTAGGTTCCAGACAATAGATTAAAAAGGGGATTACTTTTAAGTGGATACGGGTCGGTGAAATATTTTAGCCGACCTATAAACTTTCCTAAAATGGAAAGTTGATCATTTCCTTCTAAAACCTAAAGCTAGAACCTAGACACAAGAACTCTTCAAACTTAAATCAACAAGCAAACTTGTGGAACTGAAATTCTGAGTTTAACCTCATCATTTTCATCTTGAAATCTCTTAATTGTAAGTGTTCTTCATGTTTAAATTCATGCTCATAATCAATTAAAGTCCTTACATGAATTGATGTTAAAATTGAAGCACCAAACATGTTATAGTATACCTATATGATGATATATGAGGTCTGCGATTGTATTTCATGAGTTGGAAACTGATTTTGTGAGTTTGGTGTTAAAATTCGGGTTATGGGGTTTTGCTGGGCGATGATCGTTGGTTCAGGGTATGAACCCGGCGGGTAATACCCAAACCCGGCGGGTAGTTCATCAAAGCCAGGAACCCGGCTGGTAAACCGGGAACCCGACTGCTTCTCCAGGCTTTAAAACGTGGAAAAGTTCTGTTACCATGAAATCTTAATTCACCCGGTTGTTTCATCGGGTACCCGGCTGGTAAAACCTTGTACCCGGCGGGTACTTGGGGCTACCCGGCGGGTAGTAACTCGTTTAGTAGTTTTTTTTATTTTAAGTCATTACAAAGTAAAATGTTGATAAGTATTGTTGATATGCTATATTATGAATGTTGAGCATAATTAGGAACTTAATAGTTATGTAAATAATATCTAGTTCTTTGAATTATGTTTGATATAAGTTTAGTATTGATGATCCTGATTACTAACTTATATCTGATTGTGATTCTCAGATCCTCCAAAAGATAAGTTACTTCTGGACTCTGAGTTTTTGTGAAGACAAAGGTATCGGTGAGTGGATTTAGAACTCACCTTTCGATTTAGTTGTAACCGTTTGGTTGCGACAAGTAAACGTAGATTGATTATAAGACTGTTTAGTCTGTGTTATTGATTATGAATCTACGTGATATGTGATTCTATGTGTATCTGTTATTGAGGTCAACGTATAGTTGGATTTTTGGTTATTATGTGAATTACACAGGTTTTGATTCATCTGTTGTGTTTGAGACCTGTGCATGAATTTAATAACCAATAGTTATCGGTCTATTCTGTAATGGCCATACAGATTGACGTTAAGTGTTCTTGGAGAATCCCCGGGTATTATGATTCCTCCAGAGCCACCGATCCTCATTGAAATTGAAATAGAAATGTGTTTACGATTATTTGCTGTAAACAGATTGTTATGCTAAGTTGAATTGTGTGTGATAAATTCATCCACTTAGCTTCGTGCTAATCCTTCATTTTAACTTCATGCAGATTATGTTTGATATGTGGGTGATCAGGAAGTGGATGTTTTGCAGGGAAAGTTTGACAGCTTGTAAACTCTGATATGGTTTTGTTATAAACCTTGTTTTGTAATACATAATACCCCGTAGTGTGTAGTTTTAAACAGTTTTAATTTGGTGTGTTCTAAACATGTAACTGTTTATGTACATTATCTTAATGTACAGTATATAAATATGTTTTAAATTCATACTCTTCCGAGTAAAATAATAGAATGTTATTGTAAAGAAAGAGGGGTGTTATAAGTTGGTATCAGAGCATAGTTTTGGGTTAATTGAGCATTGTAAAGTGTTCAATCCCAATTCTGAAGCATGTTTTGTCAAACATTCCTGACTATGGGATTTAGCATTGGTTATGAATTTTTAGTAGTTAGGTGCTAACGATTAACAATTGTTGAGTTGTTGTGATGAAAACAGATATGGCAGATAACGAGCAAACGACCGCCAACCTAACAATGCCTCAAGAACCGATGCTCCTCCTTTGCACATTCAGAATGAACCACCGGCTCATGACGGTACTTCTGCTCGTGTTGGTGAAGAATCAAATCAGGATGATTATATGCACGAAATGGAAGATGAATTGATTTCCCTTGGAGAATTCAAAAGACAAACTGAAGCTGCGTCATCTCAGCAACGGTTTCAACAACCTATCTATCCATTTGGTACTATTCCCTCATCTCAGACTAATAAGACATGTTCTTTCAAGACTTTTATGGCCAGTAAACCTCCTGAATACTCTGGTAGTCCTAATCCGACTGTTACTTTAAATTGGTTGAGAAACATTGAAAGAAAGTTTGAAGTGACTTGTTGTGAGGAAAAGTCTAAAGTTCCATATGCAGTACAGTGTCTTAAGGATGATGCAATGGTCTGGTGGGATTCTATTACCGGCCATTTGACCCAACAACAAAAAGAAACTATCTAGTGGTCTGAATTTCATCAAGCGGTTCGAAATCAGTATTGTTCAGATTTTGAAATGGCTCGGATCAGACGGGAATTTGTAAATCTTCAATTGACTGATAAGATGACAATGGATGAGCTAATAACTCAGTTCACCGAGAAGTTGAGGTTTGTTCAACAGTGGGTCCCTGATGAGAAAACGAAAATTGAACATTTTGTTGATGCATTACCTTCTAATTATCGTACCACTGTGAGATTAGCAGGTACTTTATCTCAAGCCTTTAACCTCGCACGTTCAGTTGATAGTGATATGAGAGGTTCAGTTTTTCCGGCTAAGGATAGATCCGATCAGAAATCTAGAAATGAATCTTCTGGAAAAGGGAAACAAAGGTGGCAGGGTAACCGACAGGGCTAGAAAAGTGGTAGCAAAAGTGTTTCTTCTGGTAGTTCCAACTGGTGTAGTACTTGCAGGTCTAAACATACTGGGCCGTGTACACCTCAGACAAATAAATGTGTTAAATGTGGTGAGCTTGGTCATGAGTTTAAGAATTGCAAGTTTCCTAATTATGTGTGCTGGCATTGTAAGAAAGAAGGGCATCGTGTTGGTCAGTGTCCTGAGGCGGGGAAACAGGGTTCGGTTTCGGTCGGGAGTTCGTCATCTTTCGGGCAAAAGCGGAAGAATCCTCCGCGTCGATGAGGCTATCCACACAGATGATGTGATTACTGGTACTTTTCTTATAAACTCTGTACCAGCACGTGTTTTATTTGATTCTGGAGCAAACTGCTCTTTTATATCTGTGTGTTTCTGTGATAAATTGAAACTGATTCCTACTGTGATAACTAAGCCCTTAGAAGTAGAGATTGTCAGTGGCAAGTTAGTTCCTGTTACCACCTCGGTGACTGGAGCTAATATTGTAATTGATGGCCAGACTTTTCCAATTTCGTTTCTGTTAATGCCGATTCCAAGTTTTGATGTGATTGTTGGCATGGATTGGTTGAGTCAGTTTAAAGCTAGTATAGATTGCCACCATAAGCTGATTAGAATCCCAATTTCTGAAGAGTCATATGTTGTAGCTCGAGGAGAAAGGGATGGTGAGTGTATACCTCTGATTTTTATGATGAAAGCTAGGAAGTCGTTGTCTAAAGGCTGTGAGTCTTACCTGGCTTATGTGATTGATGTGAAATTAGAAAGGAAATCCATTTCTGATGTTCCGGTTGTTTTTGAATATCCGGAAGTGTTTTCCGAAGAACTGCCTGGTTTACCACCGGTTAGGGAAGTTGAATATCAGATTGATCTTGTTCCTGGCTCGTCGCCTGTAGCTAAAGTTCCCTATAGATTAGCTCCTTCTGAAATACGCGAAATGATGAATCAGATACAGGACTTATTGGATAAAGGATTCATTAGACCTAGTTCTTCCCCTTGGGGTGCACCAGTTTTGTTTGTGAAAAAGAAGGATGGGTCTTTTCGAATGTGTATTGATTATAGGGAACTGAACAAAAGAACAGTAAAGAATAAATATCCACTGCCTCGCATAGATGATTTGTTTGATCAGTTGCAGGGATCTTCATTCTATTCTAAGATTGACTTGAGATCAGGTTATCATCAAGTTCGTGTTCGTGAACAGGATATTCCTAAAACTGCTTTTCGAACCAGGTATGGTCAATTTTAATTCCTGGTTATGCCTTTTGGTTTGACTAATGCTCCAGCAGTTTTTATGGATTTGATGAACCGTGTTTGTCGGCCTTTTCTCGATAAATTTGTTATCGTGTTTATCGACGATATTCTGGTATATTCTAAATCTGAATCAGAACATGAAATGCATTTGAGAATAGTGTTGGAAACTTTGAAAAGTGAACACTTATATGCCAAATTTTCTAAATGTGAGTTCTGGATTCGAGAAGTACAGTTTCTGGGTCATATTATCTGTAATGATGGTGTCAAAGTTGATCCTGCTAAAATTGAAGCTGTTATGAAAAAGAATCCTTCTGAAATCAAAAGTTTTCTTGGGCTAGCTGGATATTATAGAAAATTCATTAAAGACTTTTCAAAGATTGCTGGTCCGTTAACAAAATTGACACGTAAAGATGTTAAGTTTCAGTGGGATGAGTCACAGGAGACAGCTTTTCAGACCCTAAAGCAGTTATTGTGTCAGGCACCTGTGTTAGCTTTACCAGATGGCTCAGATGATTTTATTGTTTATTGTGATGCATCCTATGCTGGTTTGGGTGGTGTTCTTATGCAGAGAGACAGAGTTATTGCTTATGCTTCTCGGCAATTGAAACAGCATGAAAGAAATTACCCTACCCATGATTTAGAACTGGCAGCTGTTGTGTTTGCACTGAAAATCTGGAGACATTATCTTTATGGTGTGAAATGTATTATATATTCTGATCACAAAAGTCTTCAGTATGTGTTTTCACAGAAAGAATTGAATATGC
Source organism: Helichrysum umbraculigerum (assembly GCA_949592205.1). Taxonomy (NCBI): domain Eukaryota; kingdom Viridiplantae; phylum Streptophyta; class Magnoliopsida; order Asterales; family Asteraceae; genus Helichrysum; species Helichrysum umbraculigerum. Next base: position 27,618,884 of record CATIUR010000007.1, on the reverse strand, counting down.
GTCAGAGACGATGGTTAGAACTAATCAAAGATTATGATTGTGAAATTCGTTACCATCCAGGAAAGGCGAACGTGGTTGCTGATGCGTTAAGCCGAAAAGGTACTTCTGATCGCATTTATTATTTGAAAGTTGATGTTTCTTCTAACTTAGTGGATAAAATTAAAGATGCACAATTAGAAGCTTTATTAGATCCTAATCTAAAGTCAGAAATCATGTTAAAAAGAAAAGATTTGTTAGTTGATAATTCTAGAGGATTGAAGACTTTTCAGTCTCGTGTATGGATTCCTCTTATTGGTGGTATTCGGGATATGATTTTGACTGAAGCCCATAAGTCACGTTTATCTGTTCATCCCGGCAGTACCCGAATGTATAATGACTTGAAACCCTTGTATTGGTGGCCCACAATGAAAACCGATATAGCAAAGTTTGTTAGTGCTTGTCACATTTGTGCTCAGGTCAAAGCTGAACACCAGAAACCGTATGGGTCATTGAAACAGTTAGAAATTCCAGAGTGGAAGTGGGAACATATCACTATGGATTTTGTGACTAAACTTCTGCGTACGTCTCGAGGTAATGACATGGTTTGGGTTATTGTTGACCGATTGACCAAAAGTGCTCATTTTCTGGCTACCAGTGAAACTGCATCTCTGAGTAAGCTTGCACAGTTGTATGTAAATGAAATAGTTTCGAGACATGGAATTCCTTTGTCAATTGTGTCAGATAGAGATTCTCGGTTTATTTCTCATTTCTGGCAGAGTTTGCAGCAAGAATTGGGTACACGTGTAAATCTCAGTACAACTTATCATCCTCAGACCGACGGTTAGTCAGAACGTACGATTCAGACGCTTGAGGATATGTTACGGGCTTGTGTTTTGGAATATGGAGGTTCTTGGGATTCTCATTTACCGTTAGTGGAATTTGCTTATAATAATTCCTATCATTCCAGTATCGGTATGCCTCCATATGAGATGTTATATGGTAGACGTTGCAGAACACCTACGTGTTGGTTAGAAGCCGGTGAGAAACAATTTGCGGGTCTAGACATTGTTCAGATAACGGCTGAGAAAGTGGCTATCGCCCGAGAAAAGTTGAAAGTTGCACGTGACAGACAAAAGCAGTATGCTGATCCACGTAGACGACCAGTGACTTTCTCTGTAGGTGAGTTAGTTTATCTTAAAGTATCGCCGTGGAAAGGTGTTATAAGATTTGGGAAACGAGGTAAATTGGCTCCACGATACATTGGACCGTTCAGAATCAGTCAGGTTGTTAATGATCAGTCGCTTATGCTTGATCTTCCTCCTGAACTTGCTGGTATTCATAGCACGTTCAATATTTGTTATTTGAGAAAATGCAACGTTGAAGATCAGTCGCAGATTCTCCTTTTGAAAGACTTGAAAGTCGACCAGAACCAGAAATTAGTTGAAGAACCTATTGAAATTCTCGATAGAAAAGTTACTAAACTTAGGAAGAAACAAATTCCTATGGTTTTAGTGAAATGGAGACATAGTTTAGGTTCTAATTTGACCTGGGAGACCGAGGAATCTATGAAATCCAGATATCCTGGATTGTTTGATCTTGGTGAGATTTCGGGGACGAAATCTCTTTAAGGAGGGGAGATTTGTAACATCCTCCGTACCGGTCTGGTAATTTCTATTATTTTAATCGCGTATTTAATTGTTTTAGAAATTAACTGGTATTATTTGTTAAATTGAGAAACTTAGTTAAATAAGTCCCAGAACTTATTGTGACTAGCGAAATATTAGTCGTTTAAAATTACCTTAGTTAACGGTCAAATAAAATAAGTTTTTCGCAAAATGATTTTAGGTTCCAGACAATAGATTAAAAAGGGGATTAGTTTTAAGTGGATACGGGTCGGTGAAATATTTTGGCCGACCTATAAACTTTCCTAAAATGGAAATTTGATCATTTCCTTCTAAAACCTAAAGCTAGAACCTAGACACAAGAACTCTTCAAACTTAAATCAACAAGCAAACTTGTGGAACTGAAATTCTGAGTTTAACCTCATCATTTTCATCTTGAAATCTCTTAATTGTAAGTGTTCTTCATGTTTAAATTCATGCTCATAATCAATTAAAGTCCTTACATGAATTGATGTTAAAATTGAAGCACCAAACATGTTATAGTATACCTATATGATGATATATGAGGTCTGCTATTGTATTTCATGAGTTGGAAACTGATTTTGTGAGTTTGGTGTTAAAATTCGGGTTATGGGGTTTTGCTGGGCGATGATCGCTGGTTCAGGGTATGAACCCGGCGGGTAGTTCATCAAAGCCAGGAACCCGGCTGGTAAACCGGGAACCCGACTGCTTCTCCAGGCTTTAAAACGTGGAAAAGTTCTGTTACCATGAAATCTTAATTCACCCGGTTGTTTCATCGGGTACCCGGCTGGTAAAACCTTGTACCCGGCGGGTACTTGGGGCTACCCGGCGGGTAGTAACTCGTTTTGTAGTTTTTTTTATTTTAAGTCATTACAAAGTAAAATGTTGATAAGTATTGTTGATATGCTATATTATGAATGTTGAGAATAATTAGGAACTTAATAGTTATGTAAATAATATCTAGTTCTTTGAATTATGTTTGATATAAGTTTAGTATTGATGATCCTGATTACTAACTTATATCTGATTGTGATTCTCAGATCCTCCAAAAGATAAGTGACTTCTGGACTCTGAGTTTTTGTGAAGACAAAGGTATCGGTGAGTGGATTTAGAACTCACCTTTCGATTTAGTTGTAACCGTTTGGTTGCGACAAGTAAACGTAGATTGATTATAAGACTGTTTAGTCTGTGTTATTGATTATGAATCTACGTGATATGTGATTCTATGTGTATCTGTTATTGAGGTCAACGTATAGTTGGATTTTTGGTTATTATGTGAATTACACAGGTTTTGATTCATCTGTTGTGTTTGAGACCTGTGCATGAATTTAATAACCAATAGTTATCGGTCTATTCTGTAATGGCCATACAGATTGACGTTAAGTGTTCTTGGAGAATCCCCGGGTATTATGATTCCTCCAGAGCCACCGATCCTCATTGAAATTGAAATAGAAATGTGTTTACGATTATTTGCTGTAAACAGATTGTTATGCTAAGTTGAATTGTGTGTGATAAATTCATTCACTTAGCTTCGTGCTAATCCCTCATTTTAACTTCCTGCAGATTATGTTTGATATGTGGGTGATCAGGAAGTGGATGTTTTGCAGGGAAAGTTTGACAGCTTGTAAACTCTGATATGGTTTTGTTATAAACCTTGTTTTGTAATACATAATACCCTGTAGTGTGTAGTTTTAAACAGTTTTAATTTGGTGTGTTCTGAACATGTAACTGTTTATGTACATTATCTTAATGTACAGTATATAAATATGTTTTAAATTCATACGCTTCCGAGTAAAATAATAGAATGTTATTGTAAAGAAAGAGGGGTGTTATAGTTGGAAGGTCGGCCAGTAAAACTATAAATAGAGGCTCAAATTAACTTAAACGATATACGATTCAAGAATACTAAAACCGAAAGTTAGGGTTTTAGGATGACTTTAGGTGCGATTTTGGAGGCCAAGGAGCTAGGGTTTGAAGGTTTTTAACCCTAGGGAAAGCTAGTTTGCTAATTGGTTAGGTTTCTTTACCCTTGTAACTTTATTAATCTTTTGGGTTATTTTGGATATTGTTTATTTGAATTAATTGCTTATTAGGTTTTCATTATGAATGTTTAAATGTATGTTTATTAGATTTATTATATGAATTATATGTTTATGTTGGAACTATATTATTGAATGCTTATTATACAAGAATTGTCTGTGTTATATTAATATTGATAAAAGTTAATTAATTTATATAGATAGCTTTACTAATCTTGTGAGTTTTATAAATTAATTAATAATTATCAATTATTAATGTTAAGTAACATTGTAATTCAACCTAATCTTGGAATTGTATTAATAAACTGCTGATAGATCTTAATAAATAGTAATACTTTACTTAATCTTTGGGAGTGTTGCTATATGAAAATTATCTTAATCTTTGTGATTTTCTACATCAGTAATTCACCAATAATAATAGCCAACATAGCAAATAGACATAAGTTGATATAATACGTTTAATAAATAATTGTTTAAATAGTTATAATCTTCTATCCAATTGAGTATACCTAAGTTGTTCCTAGAACTTATCTATTAGAATCTGTATCAAAAATATAAATATAAATATGTTCGTTCGGAACTAAAACGTCTCCTTTATCTTGTAAATTATTGTAAATTGGATCCTTGTATTTAATTGTGTTATAATTGTGAATATTTGTAATTAGAATAAATAGATAATTAGTTATAAATAAGAATAACGTTTCTTATGTTCCTTGTGTTCGAATTTGGACTTACTTATTAAGCTATATTACATGAACGGGTCAATCTTGCCTGAATTGTGTGATAGTATTATTTAGTATTTCCTTAATTTAACTTGTTATTATAATTGACTATACTTTCACCACATCAAGTTATTGGCGCCGCTGCCGGGGAACATTTAACAGGTTGAACTTTTATTTTACCGGGGGAGCGGTATATTTTATTTTAAACTAATTATTTTACTTGTATAATTTTTATTTCTGATACTTTGCAAAATCAATAAGAAATATCGGCTCACCCATTGAGAATACTGACAAAAACAAAGGTATAAGGAGAGTAAAGACCTACCTCATTGATTTATCATATAAGAGGTAAGGTGCTTCTCGAAAGAAAATAGGTTTTTAATAAGCTTTGCGCTGACCTGTTTCTCCGCTTTTGTGTACTATCAATGGAGCTACCGAGATCTTTTTGACTAGCAATGTAAAGGAAATTAAATTAAAAATTGTACATTAAGTTACTTAGATTAAAATAGGACTAGATAAGTAATCTGAACTATGTGATATTCTTTGTGCACAGAAAAAATTTAGCTGTTGTTAGAATGGAGTCGATGCAAATGGACTTTGGAAATGAGAATATGGATTTCAAAGATATAGAAGTAGATTACCATTCTTTTGAACCAAACAAGAAGATCAAGCTATCTAATGAAGAAGAAGACTATGAATCACCACCTGTAGTTTCAAATAAGGAAGATATGATTCACTATTTAGAGTATCGTGAAGATGAGCTTAGGTTTATTATGGAACTTATACACAAATCCACTTTAGAGTATACTGATTACCAGAAAGAGTTGATTAGGAAAATGGAAGAAGAATTCAATGCTTGGGTTATATCTAATGAGACTAGAGATACAGATGATTTCATAAACTGTGTAAATGAGCTGAAGTATGATATGAGCGAGCATGAGATGGTAGATCCAACGTTTTGTGAAGAGCAGTTGTTGAAGTATACATATGTGCATGAAACATTTGAGAAGTCTTTGTTTCCTTATTCTGATAAACAAAGAGAAATGTTAAGAGAGCTTAAGGAGATAATAGAGCATGCCACTGGGAACTTGAGTAACATGGCTGACATATGTTTACTTGAAAACTTCCAAGATTTCTTCAATTCGATAAAGGCTAGAGAGCATATTGGTTCTGGGAGATTTTTCATTGATTGCACGGTTGATTTTTATGTCCAAGAAATTGTTGATGAATGTTACTATGGAGAATGGGACGAAAGAACGCGTATAATTCCTGAGTACTTCTCTGACGAACCAATGGCAAACTTGGTCACTTATGCGAAAATGGAGTTGCAACTAGCTTACAATGGAGTTCATTATAATCAAAGAAATAACCTTTTTCATTTAGGGTTATCTGAAGTTTACCATCAATTGGTAGATACTTTTAGGTATTCTGGGATTACAACGGAGCATCAAGAAGGATACTATAGGAGAATTTTAAGAGACATAGGAAAGGTAGTAAGAACTCATAACACATATGATTATCATGATATACATCTAGGTTTCTATGGGTTAATGGATTCATTAAGACATAATCATGTGGAATGAGAAACAAAGGTTGAAGATAATTACATGGTTACTGATGAAGGAGGAAGAATAGTTAAGAAGGTTAAAAGGGTAGCTGACACACTCATAGAAGTAGAAAATGCTGAAAGGATTCATCATGAAAGTTTTTCTGAATATGCTTCACCAATACCCGAGATAACTAATAAGATCTATTTGCACTTTCGAAGAATTTATCCTGAGAACTTTGAAAGACCTGTTAATGAGAATTAGGCTTAAACCTCATTTCTGAAGAACATTTGCAACCTCTTCATTTTTAATAATTACTTAAATTTTTTCTAATTTTTGTTTTAGTTTAGGATTTGAATGTTATTTGGATATTTAAAGTTTAATGTTTTTAGTTTTATGGTTGATTAATATGAATTTTGTTGTTTTCAGAATTATATGATTATCTCATCTTTATTTGTATTAGCTACACAAATGATAGGAATTTTAAGTATTTAGAATAGATTTTTACACGAGTTGCAATAGTGATAAAAATTATTTTCATAAAATACTTAAAAGAGATTATAATAATAAGTTTTGGAATTATGCTTAACATTGTTCACAAGATTGCAGGTATACAAAATATAATATTTTTGGTGACAAAAAGATTGAAACAATATTTGGAATTCGATAAAGTCAACAATTGAATTTCCAAACGGTGGATGAGTCAACACAATCACCGATTGAAAAATCTATGTATACCAAGGTAAGATTTATTATATCTGTTATTTGTCACAACTAACAGCATTACAGGAATTTGTATTAAAAGTACATATTGCCAAAATAGTATTTTATTATTTATCCATTTAAAATTTTAAAAATAATTATTATCTAAAAACAAATTCGCATAGATTATGATTTGTAAATATTTTGTAAATGTATTAAAAATTGTTGTATTACGCAAATTAAAATTTTATTCGTAAAAATATTAGAATTATATAGCTAAAAGAATTAATGGGCCTAAGCCCAATGAATTGTACATGGGCCGAAAAGGATCTGGCCCAAATTTTAAACCAACCGGCGGTTGGGAAGCCCAACCGGCGGTTGGACACTTTTGCGATCAAAACCAGAAAACCATCGGGTTTTCTGCCATTACCACACACACATACATACAAACGCATACATACAATCGGACAACAGGATTTCGACCGGGGATCATTGCATTTTCATCCTTACATTGCGTTTTTGTGATTTACATCATCAAAGGTATTATCTAAACTCGTTTTTGCGTTTTTTTCCAAATTTTAATCCGAAATATATGTGATTATTTGCGGTTTTGGATTGATTCTTAGTTATATTGTTAGTTTAAATGATTAAGAATGCGTAGAAATTAGTTTAGGTTAGTTAGACATTGATTTTGTTGATCAAGGTTTGGTTGCGGATTGTTGCGGATTAAATCGATTAGCGGTTCGACTTTTACTTTGAATGTATTAGTTAAACCACACTTATAAAAATGGTACATTTTAAATATAAACGATACATTTATGATTCAATAAAATTTTGAATTAAATTTCAACTTCATAATTGAATTTGAATTATATACATTTATAACATATTATTTGATTCGATATATTTTCGAAATAATTTTTTTTAAAAAGAGTAAAAATATAATCTCGTTATTATTTGGCAAAATATTTTGTTAAAGATTTTTCATCAAAATAAATTTTAGAATTATATATAAAATTTTTATAAACGACTATATTTTATAAAATTTTGAAACAAATGATTTGAAATAATTTATCATCGTGATTTTGAAATAATAAGTTATGTATCAATATTATTTTTATATATAAATTGTTTGAAACAAACATTATTATTTTTATATATAAACTGTTTTGTATATATAAACATACTAACATTTTTAACATACATATACTTTGATTCAATATTATTATAGTTAGATTAATATTCTGCTTAGTTTATCAGATATATTAAGAAATTAAAACATGTGGCTATCAAAAATTAAGCAGAAATGCTGCCCAAATTTCTTTTGAAATGTAAATCTAACGCAGTTATTTAAAGTTTGTTTTACAGTTATGGTTACCAGGAGACAGGGAGGACGTGCATTATTAGACAGGGAGGATTTCCAGCTACATCCTTACCTACGTTTTGAGCATGAGTCGATTACACCAGAGAGGAGAGCAGAGTACGCTGTTGGTTTACTGGAGCATATTGCTCAGCCGGTAGAGACACCGGATGTGTTAGATTGGACAGTTATGGAGAGAGTTATAGATCCTCGCCGAGAGGGTGAGACTAGGGATGCTACTTTGAGGAGGCTTATGACTCAGAGTTATCTGTTACCGTCAGGTGATGTTGGTTTTGTTTCTATGGCTTGGGTTAGATTATTTCAGATTCGGGAGATTATTTATAGGGAGCTTGTGATTGAGTTTTATACTACCCTTAGGTTTGATAGTGCTTCTAGACAGTTTGACCAGCCTTCGATTTTCTTTTATTTGGGAGGTCAGCCTAGGACCATGAGTTTGATTGAGTTTGGGGTAACTGTGGGGCTCTATACACTAGATGAGCTCCACAACCAGTCTTTTGGAGATCATTTGCTTGCAGGTATGGTTGAGCAGTATTCATCTGTTGAGATTGCTGAGTTTTGGAGACAGCTAGCGATTGTTGATTATGGGGATAGAGCACCTTCGGATATACATATGAGGAGCTCGGTTCATAGACTGATACATAGGTTGTTATCATCTTCTATTTGTGGTAGGCATACTGGATCTGAGAAGGTCTATCAGCCCGATTTCTTTTATTTGCATACTATGATTCAGGGGACGCTGATCAATGTTCCCTGAAGATTAGTTCATTGGATGACTACTGGAGCGACAGGACATAGGAGGACCAGTAGTTTATGTGGAGGGCAGTATGTTACTAGGTTAGTTCATTATTATCAGATGGAAGCTGCTGATTTTTTGACTTGTACACCGGTTACACCTGGGATGTCCTTGCTAGGCGAGGACAAGTTGGTAGAGTTAGGGATTATTCAGGAGGGTGTACAGGAGGGAGTTTTGTTGTGGACACCAGAGGTTGCACCTGGATAGCAGCCTGTGCAGAAAGCTAGATTGAGAGGACCCCCTGTTCCACCAGCAGCAGTTATACCACCAGTACCAGAGATACCAGTACCAGAGATTGATCTGCCAGTAGGTAGAGGCAGAGGACGTGGTCGAGGTGATTTGTATGATGATATTCAGCAGAGATTGGAGAGGATTGAGATAGGGCATGGTAGGAGATTGGATACGATTGATAGGAGATTTGCCAGGATGGAGCAGAGGTTTGATAGGTTTGAGAGAGAGAGAGTTTTCATAGATCTGATTATCAGCTTGGATTGTTACAGCAGCTGTTGAGAGATAGGTCTATCGAGTTTCAGCCGTATATTCCTTTGGTTTATGATGGAGCTGGACCTTCGAGACAGCCAGGGCAGGAGGATTCAGATGCTGATTAGATTGTGTTGGATACATTTGATATATTTATATTTGGGATGACTGTATTTATTATTATGTTTACTTTTTATATTTATTATTATTATGCTGATATGGTTGTTTATTTGTGATAGCATTAGACTGGCAGTAAGTTCAGCACTTTATTTATAAAGTTCTTACTTATTTATTAATTATGAACTTTGTGGGTATGTTCACTGGAAACCCTCACGAGACTATAACTCGTCCACTTGGGATACCGAGGGGTTTAAAGGCTTATTGCATATGCTAAATGCAATCGTGATTAACTACGAAAGTGTGGATGTTGTATATTATTTTTCAAGAGATGAAGGAATCAACCAAGAAGATTTTTCTTAGCCGATGATGAAATTTATAATTTCAGTCAGGAGAGTTTTTCTGTTCTATTTTTCTTTTTCCCTTACTCACTTTTTGTTTATCATTTTTATACAATAAGGGCATTGTATAATTTAAGTGTGGGGATAGTGTTCGTAAAAAGAATTTCTTTAATTAAACATTTAAGTTTCTATCGTTCTAAAATTTTGAAAATTTAAAATTTTAAGTGAATAACTAAATATTTATTAGTTAGAATAATTTTGTTAAAAGTTTTGTTTTGTATTTAAAAGTTTAGACTTTAATATGGATTAATTGTTTTGTATATATAACGTAAGCTACTTAATAAGGAAGTGATATATAGTTATATGATATGATATACTAATAAGCAATCTATATGAAGATTTCTGAATTTTAAAATTTTTTTTTTTTTTAATATAACTTGTTTATTATTTTATGATACATAATATGATGTATGACATAAAAGTCTTAATTTTTAAATTTATTATGCAATAATTTTATGGATAAATGACAAAAATCGGCTACGTACTGCCACAAATTATTCCAAGTATGTAACCTACACAATTTATTGTTCAAATATGCAACAAACCGGATGATTTCATGCTGAGATCCTGTCAAAGTGCATTTTAACCGTTTGAAGTCTGAAAAAGCTGACTCAACTTACACATCTGCTGCCAAATCGATTCTGTTGCCATGTCAGACGAACAGATGGCATCCACATCATTTATTTGACTAAAGTAATCTTATTATTTTTCAAAAGTGTTAAATTTAAATAAAATAACTATTAGTGTGTTTTTACTGAAACAACTACAATCAAATTCAGCAAACACAAGCACAATCTAATAACAAAAACAACTAAAATCAAATTCTATTAAACAACCAAAAGATCAAAAGAGCAGCATGTTTCCACGTTGTGTTTTCCATTTTTCATCAGAACATTTTTTCATGATAACAGTTACTCCCTCCGTCCCATTACAAATGTCCACTTTGACTTTGCACGTAGTTTTAGGATTCTCCACTAACTACACTTTTCACCAATCAAATATTAAATCCACCCACTAAAGTCTTTTTTGATTGGTTAAATATCAAAGTGGACACTTATAATGGGACATCCCAAAATAGTAATGTGGACATTTCAAATGGGACGGAGGGAGTATTTGTTTTCTCACTATAAAAAAAACTACAACCAGAACGATGTAGATATACTATGGCATCAATCATCATAGAAAAACTTCCAATTCATTAATTGAACTCCACTATTTCTTTTTACATATGCAAACGAATTGGGTTTCAAACTGACCCAAACCCCAACTCCATCCTTCATTCAATTCAATCTCACAATTCCTTAAGTCCAATTTCAAAATTCGGCAATTCAGTAAACAGGTGGTGGGGGTGGTTTAGCAAGTTGGCGTAATCGCCATCGGAACCACCGTGTATGGGTGTCATCGGAACCATGGTGACACAATTACGGTCGTTCTTGCGTGGTGAAGCAATTAAGGTCGTTCTTGTGCTTTTCCGGTGATGTAATTCCGGAATAGATCTGACGCGATTTCGGTGACGCGATTCTGATCATCCTTGTTCGTTCCGGATTTAGAAGCAACCACAAAGAATTTGAAACGGTTGCGGGGAAACGAATTAAATTTGTAGAGTTATAATCGTCGCCGAAAAAAGAATAGAAGGTCGCCGGAGGGTTTTTCCGGTGGTTGTCGTCCTTGTGCTTTTTATACGTTCTCCGTTCTTCCTTGTGTGATTCCCGTCGTTGGGTTCAAACAAAGATGTTTGTTGATTTTGACAGAAATTGTTGATGAAGAGTTTTTTATTTTATAATTTATTCGTTGAAATAATTGTACTTTCGTTGAAAATTCTATTATCCGATCCTTGCTGTTTGATATTATGAAGAAGATGATGGCAAAATAATTATTGATTAATGTTCAAAGATTAGAAACAGAAATCAAAGGGAAGTTTAGTTTTTTTGTAATATTGAAAATAATAATTAATAATTAAAAATGTCATGTAAGCATTTTACAATTTAAAAAAAATCCAAATAATCAAAATTACCTGTTCAGCAGGTAACAGGTTACCATGTTGCTGATATCGACACAAAATATTCCAGTTTGATGTATACTTAAACAATAAAATGGGTAGATTGCATACTTGGAACAATTGTTGGCAGTACGTAGCCGATTTTTATCATTTATCCTAATTTTATATCTTTTTAATTATGTGAGTACATTTGGGGGTATATATTGATAGTATATTTTATAGTAATTTATCCCTATATTTATATACATTTTATTGCATTTATATGATTTTATATACTTGTTTTGTTAATAATTGCAGAAATGTATTTTAATTAAAGAATGAAGAAAAAGAAACAAGAACGAGACCAGAACTGAAGAATTAAAGCACTAAAAGAAATGAAGATTAAAGACCTTGAAGAAATGAAGACTAAAAGAGTTAAAATGAAGAATTGGGCCAAGAAAACAAAGAAGTCTGGTTGTGAAGATTAAAAGTCCAAAAATTAAGCCCAAGCCCGAAAATAGAATATTCTGGAATTTACATTCAACCGGCGGTTGGATTAACCAGCCGGCGGTTGAGATTTTGGGTTTAAGGCGGTGCAGACACGTGGAGTTGGACTTGGATTCAAATAACTCCAACCGGCGGTTGGAGGATCCAACCGGCGGTTGGAATGTCGGCCAGTAAAACTATAAATAAAGGCTCAAATTAACTTAAACGATATACGATTCAAGAATACTAAAACCGAAAGTTAGGGTTTTTGGACGACTTTATGTGCGATTTTGGAGGCCAAGGAGCTAGGGTTTGAAGGATTTTAATCCTAGGGAAAGCTGGTTTGCTAATTGGTTCGGTTTCTTTACCCTTGTAACTTTATTAATCTTTTGGGTTATTTTGGATATTGTTTATTTGAATTAATTGCTTATTAGGTTTTCATTATGAATGTTTAAATGTATGTTTATTAGATTTATTATATGAATTATATGTTTATGTTGGAACTATATTATTGAATGCTTATTATACAAGAATTATCTGTGTTATATTAATATTGATAAAAGTTAATTAATTTATAAAGATAGCTTTACTAATCTTGTGAGTTTTATAAATCAATTAATAATTGTCAATTATTAATGTTAAGTAATATTGTAATTCAACTTAATCTTGGAATTGTATTAATAAACTGCTGATAGATCTTAATAAATAGTAACACTTTACTTAATCTTTGGGAGTGTTGCTATATGAAAATTATCTTAATCTTTGTGATTTTCTACATCAGTAATTCACCAATAATAATAGCCAATAAAGCAAATAGACATAAATTGATATAATACGTTTAATAAATAATTGTTTAAATAGTTATAATCTTCTATCCAATTGAGTATACCTAAGTCGTTCCTAGAACTTATCTATTAGAATCTGTATTAAAAATATAAATATAAATATGTTCGTTCGGAACTAAAACGTCCCCCTTATCTTGTAAATTATTGTAAATTGGATCCTTGTATTTAATTTTATTATAATTGTGAATATTTGTAATTAGAATAAATAGATAATTAGTTATAAATAAGAATAACGTTTCTTGTGTTCCTTGTGTTCGAATTTGGACTTACTTATTAAGCTATATTACATGAACGGGTCAATCTTGCCTGAATTGTGTGATAGTATTATTTAGTATTTCCTTAATTTAACTTGTTATTATAATTGACTATACTTTCACCACATCAGCATACTAGACATACAATAACACTGTTGCTGCTTTAATGATTATGTTTTTATAAACATGATAAATGTAATACAGATAGGTTTGAAAACTTGTGGTGCTGTTTAACAATACATTTATGATTTTGAACTAAACTATAACCTTTCCTCCAATAAACGTGGTTAGAACCTTTATGAAAAGGAGTAGCTAACCATTGATCAAACGGTCACTACCTATCTATGTTTTCCAAAATAAACATGGTCTGATTTTGAAGCAATGGAAATACTGTCTACCTATCGTGTAGTACACTGTGAATTAATCAGGGATTTATTGGGCTGGAATTTATAAAGTGAACGGGTTGTTTAGCTATCATAGATGGTTTTACTGTAATACAAGCTTAGATATATTGAGTTTAGATAGCCGTAAAGTATGTAATCCAGGATAAAGCCCTAAAACGTCCGAGTATCCGATAAGCCGTAGAAAGGCCGTAGGCTGAACACTGTATTACATCCTAGCTGAGTCTGTGATCCAGGAAAGATTGTAAAACGGGTGAATACACAATGTAACCGTGGAAAACCTGTAAGTTGAAGACTGTATCACAGCCGAATAACGCTGAACTCAATCACAACCATTAATGTATAAGTTAGCAGTCATCAATTGTCTTAATCTTAAATGCCTTGCCCAGCTTAGATATCTCTGTATGTGTTAAAGAAAGGTCAGTGGATAAATTGCGGACTGTCGCCTTATTCATGCACCCCATCTAGAGGGTCACTTGGTCTCATCATAAGAGACGGTGAGGGGGGTTTCAAGACAGTCCGATCTGATCAGAATCTTGACAGCCTAGTACTCAGTGACATATTGATCGGTTAACCCGATCAGTAGGATACTAGTGTTTACACCACAGGGTATCTACGTGAACGCAAGACACAAATCTTTAAAAGACGTTTTCAAACTAAAACATCATCTCAGCTATTCTAAGTCATGGTGAACCACGTCTTTGTTATCCTTAAGTGTTATATATGCTAGTCTCCCTTTAGTTTTATGTTTATTTAGTTTCAGTAGTTTAATTTAATTAAATATAAAAACCAAAACAAAACCCTTCCAAGTCATTAAAACCCTAGCTTAATTACTGATTAATTGGAACTAGCTCTGTTTTAATTCTGCCGTCGTGAGGAACGACCCTGGATCATTCTTACCACTTACTCGCATCAGGTATTCATACCAGTTCCAGTAGGTAGTACGGAGGATTAGGCTCCCCCCGACTATTATAAATATTAAAACTACCCTGCCGTGTGTCTCGGTGGCCGGACCAACGACCGGAGTAAAATCCGACCGACCACTGGGGGCACGACAAGTTTTTGGCACCGCTGCCGGGGATAGTAGTACGATTCGGAGCCTGTTTAGATAAATTAGTTTTTAAGCGATCCTTTTTGACTTGGATTCACCTTCCTTGTCAGAAGTTACTTTCTGCCGTAGATTAGCGTATTTAGCTTAGATTAGCTTAGAATAACTTCCCTCCATACTACAACTTTAATTCTTAAACCTTCTTCGTGTGCCGTCTTTTTCTGAAAACTTGGTAAATGGCAACTCAACAACAACTATTAGATCAAATTGATAGTCTTGCTAAATCAATCCAAGATAGATGCAGGAGTAATGCCTACATAGATAACGAATGTAAAGGGAATAATATGATTTATTCGGATAACATAGGGTGCTTAGATCCTCAATTACAATATCATTATGACCCTTATGCTTTCCAAACACATCAATACCAACCTTACTATCCCGAACCATTCAATGTCTACCCACACTCATCCCACCCTGTACAAGAACCGTTACCGTATGAGAGTTCTGACTTGAGAGATATGTCCATAACTTATCTCAGTAGTAATATTTTCTCACCTTCCTACAACCCACTTGAGCAACTACTTAGAGAACAAGAAGACGTGCTTAGAAGATGTACTGATAAGCTGTCTAAGATACAAACACGAGTCCAAGTGAGTAGTAATGAAGCTAGGAATCAAGTTATAACTGACAATTGGCTACAGGAAGATGATAGGTACTTACACACCAAATCTACATCACTCGACACAGACTTTCATTCTCATGAGTCCGATCGCAAAATCCCTTCCGACCCTTCACCTACACAATCTTCTAAATCCTCACTTCCACCCATTCTCAACCTATCTACGTCCGAGACCGATGAGGAGTTCATTCTAGAGGAACTTTCCGAGTCATTGCAACTTGAAACTCTTGGCCGGAGTGCTGAGGATGACGAGGTAGATGAAGAGATAGAAGTAGAGAGCTGGGAGGTGGAGATCTACACAGAAGACCCAGCTTCAGAAGGACCGGAGGAATACGCACCGACTCTGAGAATTGATCTCATTCCAATTCAAACCGATGTGGTTGACAACATTCCGCAACAAGTTGTGGTTGACACTGTCCCATCTATCTTTCCGAATGAATCACCCAATGATCTAGTTGAACCCTCAATTGCCTTAGACCAAGTAGTCGATGAGAATGTTGCTACAAGATTGGAGATAAAAACGGATACTGTCCCACCTCCATACCCAGAGTACAACACTATCATTGACAAAAAGACCATAGGAAGCAAGGTGGGTTCTGCGTCATGGTTTCCCTTCAAACCATCTCTCAACCATATAATGTCCTATACATCATTTAGAGGTGAGGATTCCTTTGACCAACCCATTCTGACAATCCAACCCAAGGAGGTAGTAGAAGTTGAGAGAATTGTGGTACCTCCGGTAAAATCATTCCCTCACTTCGAACCATCTCCTTATATTGGACATACCCTAGCCTTAATCTGCTTTAAACTTTTAGGTATGTACCAATATTACCCCTTGTGTCTACTGATGGATGCAAGAAAACCCCTAGGATTGCCTGAGAAATAATGCTAGAGTCAAGCTAGAGACTCGAACAAAAACAAGCGCTTCTCGGGAGGCAACCCGTGTCTAACATAGCTTTGGTAATAGTAGTAGTTGAGTAATATGCTAACCCAATAAGTAGAAGATGAAACCCTAAAATGAATGTTGCAAGTTTTTTATTTTTTATGAACAAATAGGATGGTTTGCGAAATTACTTCTTTAAAAAGTCAAATTTTTGTCAAACCTTAAAACTTCCTACTCCCACTTGTTTGAACTCTATTGCAACATTCAAATTTTACCATTATCTAAAATGTCAAGTTCTTAATATCCCCTTCATTCACAAACTTTGGAAACCTACTAGAATGAGAATTAGGAGCCTTAGTCATCTTATACACCCATTCACATATTTCGAGCATTGGAGGTACTTACATATATTTCTGTAAGCATACATATAAGATCCTTAAATGATTCGTCTGAAAACTTGATTTGTATGCTAATATGTGTATTATGCTCGAACTCGTTTAAAAATATATGCTTTGGAAATCTCTATACTTGGTTGCCTGATTTAAATGCTCATGCCAGTGTTTCCATATCTGTTATTTGTGCTGCGGTGAAATTATAGGCAACTAACACTTTTTGTGTGGGATTAGACTCCAAGTCATACACTGGTTTGTTTCATCTACAAAGCACTTACTTTGATAGGTTCTTCGTAAACCAAGTGAACCAGTGATTTGGAGAATAATCACTTGTTTGTTAGATCACGTTTGTTTGTTCTATCTGTTCGAATGCCTAACAAACACGGACTGACGCCTATGGATAAAGAATCTTCGAGAATAATGGAAAGAAGACAAGGGGAGCTTACAGTTCATTAAATTTGGGAATTTCTGGAGCATTGCTTTGCAGGGGATAAGAGATGACACTTCTGGATACGAAGATGATTTCTAGATGTCTATGACTAGTTCATCAAGTTGATTAGCTCAATACTCATCATATGTGCCCACAAATTCCAAATATTATAGCTAAACCTTACCACATAATGGAACCCGAAACCATCCCTACCATCCACATCACCATATCCATTCGCACGTACAACCATCACCATCAGGGACCATTCATATGAAGGAATAGATACGGGATTAAATTGGGAACTGGAGATCTCTACCGATAAAGAACAACATCAAAATCATTTCATCAGTTTATCGGCAAAGATCTCTGGTGATAAGGATTTATGGTCATCAGATCCAGCACTTTCAGATCCTTAGGAGCAGTCAAGTTACAACAGCGACTCTTGATGATTAGGATCTTTGTCCATTAACCTCTATCCAACATTTGGTGTTTATTGGTTAATTCTGCTTGTGTCCGGAGGGCGACATCACTTCGTTTCATTTTCTACAATCTATCCTTTTAGTCTTAGTTATTTTCGAGAGAAGTTAGTGATTTGAGTGGATGTTGGATGACTGGAGGATCCAAGAGATGACGAGCATTCAAGGAAGAAACCGTGGAGCCAAAGGCAGACAAACAACGCTTACACACCTGCGGAACACGGATCTTACATACATCTCTAAGGGAAGGAGCGTGGACTATCTTCTCCCGAAACTCGCACGTGCCAAAGATCTAAGTGTGGGACCTCAACCCGCACTGCAACCACTTAGCAAGAATCGTCTCCAAATCTTTAAACGCTAAAGTGTGGGATTCACTAATAAGAATCTCCACTTACATGATGGAACGATTCTTTGCTAAGTCTGGATACAAGGCATTGTGCACCAGATCGACATGTCCAAAGCTGAACCGTTCTTCATGGAATCAGAGGATCAAAGACTCGCTTCGTCTCCTCTCATTTATCATTCTCAGCTTCATAATGACAATCGTCATCTGGGGAGTCTCTTAACCTTTACTCCGCTTTCATGATTAAATTTTGCTTTGTTAGCCTGTTAATCTAAAAAGTAATCTATACTCTATCCTAAAGCTTATCACTAAGTGTGGGATTCCAGCCCATTACATACACTTGAGTAACATTTTCTATATGTTCAAACTATAAGTGTAGGATTATACTTTACAGTACAATCTCAACTCAAGAGAACATTAGGGACAATGTTCCTCTAAGTGTGGGATAGCAGGTATAGAATACCTTGGATTGGATGTTTACAGATTTTTATGTCCGAATAGCTCAACTCAGAAAATGTTCCTCAAAATTTTCAAATTTTTCAAAATTTTTAACAAAACTAATAAGGTATGGGCGAAATCATTCGATTAGCTCTGCTATTTTTGAGTTATAATATCTTTCAGAAGGAGCCATTTCTAATATGAGTCAGTTATTCAGGAATATTAGGGAAATTAAGGTAGAAATTTCTTAAATAAGTAGTGATAATCTAAATGGAGCATGGCTAGGTACATACAAACCATATTTGCAGTGAGGTTTTGAGCCTTAAAAGCATTCATCTTAAATGCTTCATTGTTCATTTCTTGTGTGTGCCGATGCTAGTATCTCTTAATTAGAACTTGTTCCGGACATACGTTTTGAGACCACGTTGGAGAGTACCGTACGCGGTATAGGTGTAATTAGATGATCTCGACATTCCTTAGGATTTAACCCATTTTTACATACCTTTTCAAGCCCAAAACCCTTCCGATACTCATTTTTGGTATCGATGATCCGCCTAGAAAACCCTGTTGAGCCTAAACCTTTCGTTTCTTCAAAACCCTACATTTTTAACCCACTTATCCAAAACTTCCAACAACTTATCTTAGAATTTCTGAGGATTATGAAAAACATCTTGAAGAATCTTCTTCTGAATTGATCTACTCCTTCGTGTTCACCAAAAATGAAGAAAATCAAAAGTGCGAAAAATTGGCACCGGAAGAAAAGACTCGAAGAAGTCCGTGATAAGAAAGAAAAGATTTCCGAAAGAAAAGCAAAGAAAAATATCCTTGGAAGTTCTCTGGCAAATAAGTTCTGAATAAAGAAAATGAAAATAAAAAGCAGAAAAAGAAAAAAAAATAAAGCTAAGTGCTTCAAAGTATCAACCGTTCATCTCCGTTCTATAATAAGTTTTTCATGATTCTTAGGATGCCTAAGATAAGCAACCCTTTCAACCAAAAATCACCACTATCCATACCCCTTAACCCTCACAAACATTACAACCCACTTGAATGTCTTGGGATAATTAGCGCCGTCCTCTTCCTAAGTGGTGGAGATCCGATTCTCGACCAAGCTTATGATGATGAGTGCTGCATGACTGGCTATTTGAGAGATTTCAATTGTGCTAGATTGATAGGAAACCCGATACACTATGAGTGAATTGAGTGACCACCTTTAGTGAGATCGCCTAGTCATGTATACTCCAAGATCACGAGATTTGGAAAGTATGCCTGAGAAAGTCAGTACTTATTTCTGAAAAGATCATCTTAGCTTTCCCTGTGTTCTCTAAATGATTTTCCCATATGACAAAGTGGTGATTTCTTGAAAATGTTTTAACTTACCTAAACTATTATAAAAATGTTTTCATTGGGCATAACTGAGTTGTTGCTTGAGGACAAACAACTTCAAAGTGTGGGATACTTGATGTGACCTAAAAAGTCATGTTTTTAAGTATATATTTCTGCACTTTTTGGACTATTATTTGGTGAAAATATTTCCAAACCATAATTATTTACTAAAAATCACCAAGGTAGTCTAAATACAGACGTTGCTGCAAAAATCGGTTAAAACGTCCAAATAATACGCAAACCGAGGCAAAACTATCACCTTAAATATTCCCTTCTGGATTTTCTTATGTAATTAGATCTTAATTCATATTTTATGATTCCATAGGAAAATACAAGACCGAAGGTGAAAGAATCAGGAGAAACGGACGAAGAACGGAGAAGATGTGCAGTCTGGAAGCCCGCCGATCGTCATCCGGAACACGCAAAAGTCAAACACTTCCAAATTTGGAAAACTTAGTGTCATTAGAAGTGTAACTGAAAAACGAATCCAACGGCGCAAGAATCAAGCAAAACGGAGTCCAAACGAAGAAGATACGGACGAACCAAGCAACCGAGGAATCAGTTTACAGCATATGGAGCACCAACCCCCCCCCCCCCCCCTTGCCCACCTAGGTACCGTATATGGTACCCTAGGTGCCGTATACGGCCCTTAGGGTGCCGTATACGGGGGGTGTTGTGCTTGTGAGGTGCCGTTTGACCCCCCATTGGTCCGCTTGCCCCGTATGCTGCTTTGATGCTTGTATCTTATGCTTCAAGACTTGTACCATGGCTTTCAACCTTCTCTTATAAATACCAACCTCCATTTCTCATTTCCACGCACCTTACACCTCTCATTCTTACAACTTCTCTTTCTCTCTCTAGAATTCTCTCTCTTGCACTACTCTTAGGAATTAGAGGAGAATTGTTCTTGTAGTTAGTTCTTCTCTCTAGTTTCTCTCTCTAGCACTACTCTTAGGAGTTAGAGAAGAACTAGAGAGAAGATTAGGATTAGATTAGTTATGTAGTTAATTAGTAGAGGCTAGCTTATGTAATGCTTGGATATTAATGAAGAAATACAAGTGTTATTCTGCTCGCAATTCCTATCGGTATTTTCTATCCTTTCTATTATTAATTTGTCATATTATTCTTGTTTGATGTATGTGATTTATTAATATTAGAAATTTTTATTGTTATGCATTGCGAGTAATTACTTGTATGTTTGCCATGATTAATGAGTAGTTTGTGGTGATATGTCTAATTGGGATAACACCATTATGAAACAACGGAGGTAACGTTATACGGCTTTCATTTGTATAGTGCCAGAATCATCACGAATGTGTGTAGTACGGAACGTGGAAGCTATGAAAGTCGTGGGCACAATCCGTTGTGGAATAATGTTCCCAATTATTATATATTACAATTGTTTGTGAACTTATAAGCTGAACCTCTACCCGTTTATCTGTCCAACTTATGCTGTGGTTTGTATCCTCCTCCCTAGAACCTGACCAATTGCTAAAAGTAGGATTGCCAACTATTCTGTGTTTGATGATCAATGAACTCAACATGGTCGTTGTTCCCTTGATTGAAACATATCCGAGGGACACGAAGCATAGGATTAGAGATAGATTAGGTTCATGCTTATCTGTTGTGTATCTTTGGGACAACTTCCAGGGTACCCATGATGTAATCCTTAGGTCAGTACTGTGATGCTAGTATTCCGTCCTATTGCATGTTCTTGTTTGATTGTTGCTTAGGTACTGCATACTAGACATACAATAACACTGTTGCTGCCTTAATGATCATGTTTTCATAAACATGATAAATGTAATACAGATAGGTTTGAAAACTTGTGGTGCTGTTTAACTATACATTTATGATTTTAAAATAAACTATCACTTTTCCTCCAATAAACGTGGGTAGAACCTTTATGACAAGGAGTTGCTAACCATTGATCAAACGGTCACTACCTATCTATGTTTTCCAAAATAAACATGGTCTGATTTTGAAGCAATGGAAATACTGTCTACCTATCGTATAGTACACTGTGAATTAATCAGGGATTTATTGGGCTGGAATTTATAAAGTGAACGGGTTGTTTAGCTATCATAGATGGTTTTACTGTAATACAAGCTTAGATATATTGAGTTTAGATAGCCGTAAAGTATGTAATCCTTGATAAAGCCCTAAAACGTCCGAGTATCCGGTAAGCCGTAGAAAGGCCGTAGGCTGAACACTGTATTACATCCTGGCTGAGTCTGTGATCCAGGAAAGACTGTAATATGGGTGAATACACAATGTAACCGTGGAAAACCTGTAAGTTGAAGACTGTATCACAGCCGAATAACGCTGAACTCAATCACAACCATTAATGTATAAGTTAGCAGTCATCAATTGTCTTAATCTTAAATGCCTTGCCCAGCTTAGATATCTCTGTATGTGTTAAAGAAAGGTCAGTGGATAAATTGCGGACTGTCGCCTTATTCCTGCACCCCATCTGGAGGGTCACTTGGTCTCATCATAAGAGACGGTGAGGGGGGTTTCAAGACAGTCCGATCTGATCAGAATCTTGACAGCCTAGTACTCAGTGACATATTGATCAGTTAACCCGATCAGTAGGGTACTAGTGTTTACACCACAGGGTATCTACGTGAATGCAAGACACAAATCTTTAAAAGACGTTTTCAAACTAAAACATCATCTCAGCTATTCTAAGTCATGGTGAACCACGTCTTTGTTATCCTTAAGTGTTATATATGCTAGTCTCCCTTTAGTTTTATGTTTATTTAGTTTCAGTAGTTTAATTTAATTAAATATAAAAACCAAAACAAAACCCTTCCAAGTCATTAAAACCCTAGCTTAATTACTGATTAATCGGAACTAGCTCTGTTTCAATTCTGCCGTCATGAGGAACGACCCTGGATCATTCTTACCACTTACTCGCATCAGGTATTCATACCAGTTCCAGTAGGTAGTACGGAGGATTAGGCTCCCCCCGACTATTATAAATATTAAAACTACCCTGCCGTGTGTCTCGGTGGCCGGACCAACGACCGGAGTAAAATCCGACCGACCACTGGGGCACGACAGACTACTTAGGTATTAGATACCTCGATGATTGTATATACATCTCTGTTACAATATTATAACAATACAAATCAAGATCGTAGATCTTGAACTATTTTGCAAACATACAATGTTATACTTTATGTTTCAACTAACAATCCTATGAACTCACCAGCTTTATAGCTGACTCGTTTTAGCATGTGTTCTCAGGTGCCCAGCGGGATTAGGATTGCTACAAGATTATGCTAGCTCGAGTCGCATATTTTCAAACAACGGGTGTATAACTTTTGTATTACAAACTATGTATTGAAATTATTTTGCGAACTCGCAACTTGTATACACTTTTATTTTGTAAATGTATAACTATTTTCAAACGTCTCATTTAGAGTCGTTCATTATTTACCTTTGTGCTTGTGATATTTGATTTGGTAACACCCGACCCGACCGCTTCCGCAACCCGAAAATTGAGGGTGTTACATCGCATTTTCGCCAAAGTAATCGTTTAGTAACGTTTGCTCGGCGGTTACTCGATCACGGTGTATGAAACGACGTGACCGAGCCATGGAACTTTCGGCATCTTCTTGCTCGTTACGATACTTACTTAATTGCGAAAGAATTTTGTATGTTTCTTCGTCATCGGAGGAAGAGGATGACATTTTTTGGTTGAAAATGTATGTGTATTTTGTATAGAATTTGAGATAAAAATGAGATTGGGGTGTATGTATTTTTTGGGTTAAAATGTAGTGAGATATATGTATGTATATATAGGATAGAGGTGAAAATTAAAATTTTTTTTTTCTTCCATAAAAAGAGCCGTTGGCTCCTCAACCCCCAAAAAAAATTAAAAAATTTTGCTTGCCTACTAGCCATTCCAACGGATACAAAGACATTTTTTTTTTAAATTATGTTAAATGGGAAAAGTAGAAAAAAAAACATAAAAAATGTTGAAAACGTCGTCTGAGGCAACGTTTGAATTCGCACGCCGGACGAAAAACGGCACAAAAACGCCGTGAAAAATGCCGTGGCGGGGCGGAAAAAACGCCGTTCGACGGCGTTTTGGACGAAAAACGCAGACAAATTCGTTCCCACACCGTATGCTCTTATTGAAGGGAACGTAAAAAATGAGAATATAAGAAAGTAGAACTTAACGCGGATAAAGAGTTAGGCCCACAACAGAGTATATGAAAATGAAAATACTAGTTAAATTAAGCTAATTACTATAATAGCTTCTTTAATGTGAAAACTAAATATAAAGAATTGAGCGTGAAACTATAAGTTGCAAGTAACTCATATTGGACATTTTTGTAGTCTAAACTTTGACTAAACTTACTATTTTAGGTCATTGAAATCATTAATAGTTTAAGCTAAATGAGAAGTAAATTTATATTATACAGTAGTTAACATTTCTTTCTAAAGTAAGAATCCTATTTGAAAAACTATGTTAGGAGTTCAAGACCAAAATACCAAATTTAAACACACAACTCTAACCTTTCAAATTTCCTACTACTAGTTATATTATGATATATAAAGCAATTTGGAATCTAAGTGACATACGATAATATAGAAGTTTACATTAGACTAATCCTATGTTAAATAGTTTAAATAATTTTTAACCATATATAAAGTTGTACGTAAATACTTATAAATTCACTAGCAGAATGCCTGCGCAATGCAGCGGGACAAAATTAGGTTTCACGTTCATTCGATATGTAGTACGTAAATCATAATTAAACTCTATACGACAATACACTACGATATAGCTTATCTTTAAAGGAAAAAAAAATCACATCTTTGCTCTTTAAAAATGAGTTAAAACTAAATACCCAATATATATAATTGTAGTTGCGGCTGTTAGATTGCATGTTCAAAATGGCTAGGTTCAAGTTGTGATTTGTGAAATCGAGGGTTGGTTGGGACTAACTAAAAATACAATATTTACGTGGGTATAATTATATACTAAACTTATGTATGAGATATTAAAATCGTAAAATTTGATCAAAAATTTGAAACTCTCAAATATTGGAATTGACTGTATATAAATGAAATTAAGAATACAATAAAACGCTTGAATTTACAATTTCATAAAAAACACTATTGAGAGTTCGTTTTTGATATCCTACAACACTTTTAAAAATGTGTAAAATTAGGGGAAATTGAATTTTGGAGGCTTTAGAGATGAAATTTGGCCACAAACGGTGGACAAACCGCCTTTGACGTTAGCTAAGATGTTTGCCTCGTTCCGACCTTCCCGTCCATAATTTACACGTCTCGTAACTCCTTACGGTTAAAAATTTATGCCCTATTTTGTTTACATTAAAATTTCATAATAATGATAGTATATATAAGGTGTAATCATATATGTAGGGGTAAGTTTGTAATTTCATGTAGTTTTTTCAAATATTAATAATAATGTTAGGGGTAAATTAGTAAATTCAATTTAAAAAAAAAACTTTGAAACGCATTATATATTAGTAAAGATAAAGATATATATAGATATATAAATGTTTTAATTAATTAGAGTTAAATGTCATATACTTATTACTTTTAAGTTTAATAATTATGATATTAATGAGATTTTAATACATGTAAGGGTATGCTAGTAATTTAAAGTAGATTTTCAAATATTATTAGTAATGTTAGGGGCATATTGGTAATTTCCCTCTTAAAAAAAACATTCAAAATGTGTTATATAATAGTAATAGATATGCTTATAAGAATGTAAATTTACCATGTAAATATTTTACAAAAGATATAATAGTACCTATGACATTCTTGGTCTAGAAAACTACATTACAACAAATATATCAATTATTCACACTTTTTTTCACACTTTTTATAAATGTGTGAAATTATGTTAAATTATCCACACTTATAATTGTGTAAAAAAATTTTACATCAATAAGTGTGGAAATCACCACAATCTTCACATATATAAGTATGAGAAAAAAAATTTAACACATAAAAGTGTGAAGAAATTACAACTTATCAACACTTAAAAGTGTAGATTAAATTTACACCCAATTTATCTACACTTTCTCTTGTGTGAGAAAATCATGTGTTACAAAAAAATTTTCCTCACTTTTAAGTGTTGAAAAGTTGTAATTTCTCCACATTTAAAAGTGTGAGCTTTTCTTTCTTATATATATAAGTGTTTAAAATTTTATATTTTTCAAAAAAACTTACGCACTTTCTAAAAACGTGAAGAAAAAAGTGTGACAAAATGACATTTTTTTCTTTTTTAGTGCTAGTAATCTTTGAAAAATTAATTAACTGAAGTAATGGATGGAATCGTAAGCAATCAAGATTAATTTTATATAATAAATTCAATTTTCTCATTTATGTTTAAAGAACTACGAGAACACAACATATATTAATCCTTTTGCATGTTTATGTTATTAGGCTGATATCAATTATCGAAAAAGTCAACTTACAATCTACATTAAACGTACAATGTGAGTCCCGTGTTATTTTCAAAATTGTGATATAAACGATATACCACGTAATTACCTGATTAATTGTTTAACTGTTGATTGCATTTATTAGCAAGGTTTGATTTTGATACATACATATATGTGAATATGTCACGTTAGTCATTGGTTAAAGCATAGACTATAACGTAATGGTAGTTGGCTTATATATAAAGTACGATCAGTACACAGGAGGCATCTTGTTGTACTAAGTCGATACTAGCGGATACTTGCCTATAAAGTTTAGGCTTGTATAGATAGTCGTGACATAAATAGCCCACATATTTATCAATGTCAAATAACGACTTGGATTACCTGATTTACCTCGACACATAGTACTCAACATATTTTATATATTTTGCGTTTCATATAATTTTACACGTCATTATTGCATGTGATATATTTGTACACAAACACACGAATTCACTAAGCCTTTAGGCTTACGCATGTAGATGTATATCTCAGGAAGGAACCTCTAGACTCAAAAAGGAAGAAACTGATAGAAGGTTATGGGACCGGCCAACATTCGAAGATTTCCTTTTTAGTATCTTGTAATAAAACTTTAAAATAGTAATAAGTTTGGACGTTTTATGGAATAAATGGAGTAAATTTTTCGGGTGTTATATTTTAGTTTATCAATATTAATAAGATCGGTTAGATTTATGATTAATATATAACTATAACTAAAAAGAATACGTCTACGATAGCTTCTTTATTCTGAAAACAGAAAAGGATATGTATGTGACGTTTCTATTGAAATGAAAGCAATCGAAATAAATTGGCACGAAACCAAACTAAATGTTAGTTCGCTTCAAACGAAAGACTAAAGTACGTTGCATTAAAAATAGATACGGAGTAATAAATGCAATTAATATTTCACCTTGTACACTTTAATTCAACCTTCACCAAATTCTTCTACCATTCTTTATATACTCTATGATATTTGCCACAAATTCTGAATCTCACCTTCATTTTCCAACAAAAGAGCCAACATGTTATCCTTTATGTGTCTGATTTTGCATCTAGCCATAATCACCAATGCTTCAACATCCAAATCAGGAAAACACATAATCATACTCGCTGGACAAAGTAACATGTCCGGTAGAGGAGGCGTACAAAACAACACGTGGGACGGCATTGTCCCACTTCAATCTCAACCCAATCCATCAATCTTTCGCTTAACAGCCAACCTCACTTGGGTCGAGGCCCGTGACCCACTTCACAAAGACATAGATGTCCAAGCAACCTGTGGGGTAGGTCCGGGTATGTCGTTTGCTAACAGGGTGTTGCAAAAGAATCCGAAAATGAGTCCATTGGGTTTGGTTCCATGTGCAGTTGGAGGTCTAATGGGGACTATGATCAGTGAGTGGGAAAAAGGAAGTTTTCTATACGAGCAACTTTTGAGACGGGCTAGAGTGGCTCGTAGAACGGGTGGTTCAATTGAAGGGATTTTGTGGTATCAAGGAGAGAGTGATACTGTGAATCTAACCGATGCAAAAATGTACAAAAGAAGACTAGTTAGTTTGTTTAACAGCCTCCGAGCTGATCTTAGATCACCTTTGCTCCCTATAATTCAGGTATCTGAGCTAAAAACATTTTTTTTTTAATACAATTATGAGCATGAAATGAAATTTTGAAATCTAAGCTGAAGAGGGATGTGCTCACCGTTTAGTCCATTTCATCGTCTAAGATATACATACCTGTATACAGTAGTTTACATGGCCACCTACAATGGAGTCAGGCCCGGATTTGAGGGTGTGCGGGACTGCACAGGCCCCCAATTTTCTAGGGCCACTACAACAAATATATCATTTATCCACACCTTTTTCTCCACACTTTTTAAAAATGTGTGGAATTATGTTAAATTATTCACACTTAAAAATGTGGAGAAAATTGTTACATCAATAAGTGTGGAAATCACCACAATCTTCACATATATAAGTGTGAGAAAAAAAAGTTAACACTTAAAAGTGTGAAGAATTTACAACTTGTCAACACTTAAAAGTGTGGAAAACTATTTGTAATACCCAATTTATCCACACTTTCTCTTATGTGGGAAAATCATGTGTTATAAATTTTTTGCCACACTTTTAAGTGTTGAAAAGTTGTAATTTCTCCACACTTTTAAGTGTGAGCTTTTCTTTCTTACATATATAAGTGTGGAAAATCATATTTTTTTCAATAATTTTTACTGGAGAAAAAAATGTGGTAAAATGATATATTTTTTGTAGTGGGCCCCAAATCTTAAAAATTAGCGATTAGTATAAACTAATTTGCGAATGATTTAATATAATTAAACGACGCTTTACAAGGAACATGAAACAATTTGTAGTACGGTATCATTGAGCCGTATCAAATATAGATTAAAATTGTATTTTAAGTTAAGTAAAAGATGACTTATGAAATTTAATGACAAAAAAAAAATAAAAAAAATTAAAGTACCAAACTACCAACGCCTTGCTTGAACAAAAAATTTTATTTTTGAGGGCCTCATTCTAGATTTTGCACATGGCCACTAAAATTCACGGACCGGGCCTGAATGGAGTGGACCATTTCTATGTAGCTTACTTCTTATTGAACTATGTCATATTGTCATGTGTAGCATTGTGGACTTTCTTTGTATAATAGTTTATCAGCTTAGTGAATAGTGATCATAAAAAAAAAAACAATTTACTATGTTAAAAATTAAATGTGGGTTGTTGTTGGTGCATGAAGGTGGCTATAACTACAGCAAATGGGCCGTACAAGGAAACTGTAAGAAAAGCACAATTGGGGTTAAAGCTTCCGAAAGTGAGTTGTGTGGATGCTAAGGGTTTGCCGATACTTGCAGATATGAGACACTTAACCACCCCGGCTCAAGTGCGCCTGGGTCGGATGTTAGCTGATGCCTTCCTAAAGCAAAGTTAGCATAATTCGCAACTTTAAGCTCACAAGTTTCTTAAAGTTAAGCATGTCATCTTTTCATTTGATGGTTGCATATGCTACATTTTATTGTTTTGGACCTTATGGTTGTTGTTTACCCTGAAATGTTCATTTTTGTCCATGCATATAGGCATATAGCAAACCAAAAATTTAAATGTCAACAGATAGGGTTCCTAAGTCCTAACTAACGAAATATGATCAATCATATCCCGTTTACATGCCATATCTAATGGGCTTGGCCCAATGAGTTTTTGCTTTGGATGAAATCCTTTTATGGGGGATAAGCGGATAACAAATGTATGGTCGAGTAGGGGTGTCAAAAAAACCCGAACCCGAATAGGTAACCAGAACCCGACCCGACCCAACCCGAATTCGAAGCTTATTTGGCCACCCGAACCCGAATAACCCGAACCCGAATAACCCGCATCTTATTTGAGTCGGGTTTCGGATAAATTTTTTTCAATTCGGGTAACCCGAATAACCGGGTTTGACCCAACCCTAACCGGGTTTTTTCGGGTTTTCAACCGGGTATTTGACTGGGTTTCGGGTTTTTGACCGGGTTTCCAACCCGACCCTATTTCAACCCGGGTCCAACCCGATTTCGAATTCTAAAAACCCTACCCGGGTATCTACCCGCCGGGTATTCAAAAAACCCGAACCGGGTAGGGTCAAACCGGGTTTGACCGGGTCGGATTTTCGGGTTTAATACCGGGTTTTTTTGTTCAAGCCTGCTGTTAGACACTTATACCCGATCACTAGTTAAATAAAATTAGATATTTCACATTTTTAATCCTCTAATTTTTAATATTTACATGAATAATCGCTCTTTAAAAACTAACTGCACAATTTCATCTGTGCAGTTTCAAATCACGGTTTATTTCCCCGTTCTTTATTAATTAAAACCTTGCTTAACTAATACACAAGGTGAAGTGTAAAGTGTTCTTTTATATGAACTTAAATAATTGTGGTTTCTAATACACACAACTACACAAATATAACTATCATACAGTATACATCATTTCAAATCGTGGAATGCATATTTAATCATTTATTATTTAATGATAAGTATGAATGAATCGAGTGGAATTATTCTTTATTTTATACCAGAAGATTCCTTAACCTTTTGATTCCAAATGACCAAACCGGCCGTTACGCAAAAAAAACGTGAACCACGCGACTAGTTGGCTTTGTTTTACTTTATACAGTGCTCGATAAAAAAATAAAAAAACCCTTTTCACGTGTATCAAATATTACTTTATATTTCATCCGTCTCAGTTAAAGTGTCAACTTTGACTTTACACACAGTTTTAGAATTTCGCACTAACTATATTTTTTACCAATTAAATAATATATCCACCCACTAAAGTCTCTTTCGATCGGTTGAAACATGGAAGTGGACACTTATTAAGGACAACCCAAAATAGTAATGTAGACACTTAGGGTGAGACGGATGAAGTATTTTTGCTTACCTTTCTAACCTTATAGGACTTATTATAAGGGGTATGAGATATGAACTTGTTTTAAAAAGTTATTTCTAGTAGCTTATTTTCTAATAGTTTATTATTTCAATAAGCTTTCAAATTTTTATTAATCAAACAATGCTATAAGCTTGAGCTTAAGCTCGATAAGCTCCTATAAGCTATTATGTCAAACACACGGTTAAAGTAAAATTACACTCCGTATTACTCCGTATTTGTTTTGGAAGGAAGGACCATCCGTTATTTCGTGTCGGACTAAAATTGCGGTGAAAAGCCCACTAAACAATCAAATGTTCGCTTCAATCACAAGCCTAAAGTTGCTTTTAAAAATGACAATGCAATAAAAAATATAACACATGGACACTTTAATTAATAATTAATCAATTCAACCTTCACCAAATTCTTCTCTTTAGTCTTTATACACTTTGACATATAATTTTCCCCGAACTTTTTAATTTTTATTAGATGGCCAGTAATGGCCTTAAGCTAACCCTGTTCTTTCTATTCATCATAACATACGAGTATTGGTCTACCCATGTCAACTTCACCGACTTTGTTAACACCGATTCGAACCATGGTGTCAAAGACGTGTTCATATTAGCCGGTCAAAGCAACATGGCTGGACGAGGTGGTGTGATCGATGGAAACTGGGACGGAATAATCCCAACCGAAATGAAGCCTAGTCCGGGAATGATTCTACGATTAAGTGGTGATCTTAAATGGAAAGATGCCAAAGAGCCACTTCATGTTGATATTGATGTGAATAAAACTTGTGGGGTTGGGCCAGGGATGGCGTTTGCGAATGCGGTGGTGAGAGGTGGTTCGGGGCGATTTGGGGTGGTAGGGTTGGTCCCGTGTGCGATTGGTGGAAGTGGTATTGATGAGTGGGCTCGGGGTGGTAGATTATATCAACGGTTGGTAAAGAGAGCGTTTGTGGCTGCGAAAGGCGGGGGAGAAATCAGAGCAGTGTTGTGGTTTCAAGGGGAAAGAGATACGGTTAATATAAGCGATGCAGAATCGTATAAGGGAAAATTGCGCAAATTGTTCTTGGATTTGAGAACGGATTTGAAATATCCTATGTTACCAGTAGTCCAGGTACGTATTTTGAACAAATTTTATAAGTTTCTATGATATGTCAAATTATGTAGTTTGATACAAAAGGCTCATCAATTCTAGTTGATATCAAAGTGATATGAAGATAAGGAGTTATACGGTCTAGATTGGTTCGTGGTTATTAGTTGACTTGGTCAATTTGTTGGGTCAACGTTTTGTTATTCCTAAATATCGTGCCGAGATATTTTAATGAAAAATTCAAATTTCACATGTGCTAGGTGTGCCACTTGCCCACTTGCTTTTCTAACAGAGCACGAGGCGTGCTCATGTTTTCATTATTGTTTAGGAATAGATAGTTCCGTTATGTTAGATACAAAGAAACTAGTCGGTAACAATTTACGTTTTTAGTTACTTTTGTGGTGAAAGTCGAAATAGTAGAAAAACGAGGATGACACAAGGGGTGAACAGATTATACGAGAAAAGTTGAGGCGTATGCGGGTTGGGTCCAGTGCAAAATCTGTAATATTCGATATGAAAGGAGGTGAAATGAATAGATTGAAAATTTTGCTAAAAGAGTGTGGTTGAATGCAGAGAAGAATCTACGAGGGACAGAGGGGAGGGGACAACTGCCTCTAATAGCGTATTGAAATTTATGCCCCTCAAACCTTGCCCCATGATTTGATGGCTATAAAGCCATCAATATGATGATCGAAGGTATTAAACCTTCAAAGGGTGTTTTGTTAAAAGTCTATTAGTTATCATTTCAAAATGTGCATTCTTTGTCACTTGTCCCATATATACCATCCGTAAATCTGGCTAGAGTTAGTTAAAAGCGATATCTCTATGATATTTACATGAGCATAACTTTGTGATATTTTAATCTTTTAACCTAAGTGCTAAATGTGGAAAAACTATGAACAAATTTATAACATGTTCCTCAATTTTGTCATTTGAGACAACATATTATTTTTAGTTTTAACAAAGTTAAGTTGATCCAGTCAGAGACAGAAGCAATTAGGTTCCCTAGTTACAACCAGGAGGCTTAACATAATGCTAAATGTGTTAATTAAGCCTTTACAATCTTTTAATTTTTGTCACTTTAACATCTTAAGTGCATAAATGAGCATATGTACCCAATTTGCCACCATCAGAGTACCGGTACTATTGACAAACACAAAGAATTAAGGTGAACTTTCAATTGAAATTGCAATCACGGTGTTCGAACTTGGAAGTTTCTGAGAAACTTAAGCTTGATTTGAAAGTACGTTTAGTCATTTTCGATTAGTTCAGAACAATATGGTGGGACGTACTTGTACAATAGAACATTAGATTTTTAGAGTTATAAATCATTTTCTCTAATTACTACGTAGTATATTTATAGACATGTTTTTATTTAAAATTGGCAGGTTGCTCTGGCCTCTGGTGAAGGACCTTATGTAGAAACGGTAAGAGCAGCTCAACAAGGAATCAATCTTCCGAATGTAATGACAGTGGATGCACAAGGACTACAACTGCAACCAGATGGGCTTCATCTCAGCACTCATGCCCAAATTCAAGTTGGTGAAATGTTGGCTCATGCTATTCTACAATTCAACTGTTCTCGCTAGTTTAAGGCTATCGACAGTCGATGTGAATAACCCTTACTCATTTTAACAGATATTAATATGTGCATATTAATATGTGCATATTGTAACATCCTCAAATTGGGCCTAGGAGTAATAGGTATTTCCTGTAAATTTAAATGCTATTTAAATTTGTTATATGTATTGTGATAATTGAAAATAATAGGTCAAACAGTTGTATGACTTTTTGTGAATAATAAAATATTACTCGTTTTAAACTTATTTAGTTGACGGTAAAATAAAATTGTATTTCCCCGCAAATGATTTTTTAGTTCCAGACAATAATAAATACGGGGAACGAAAACTAACACTTATATGCTATAATCTATGGAATAAATCGGTTTTTATTTCCACACACATACATACATACGTACGATTACACACACACACACATATCTCACCCTAAATCATTATCAAGATCTTGAAGAACATCAAATTGAAGCTTTAAAACACGAATTCAAGCTTTCTTAATCATCACAAACAAGGTATGATCTTGTGTTCTTGATTTCTATAAACCTAGAATTTGGGGGTTTTCGTGTTCTTGAGCAAAATCCGAAATTAGGGTTTCTAATGTGTAAATTGATGTTAGTTAAGCTTTATTAACATGTAATAATCACTCTAGCATCATCTTAATCATGTTATATGTGTTGATTTCGTGTTTGAGATAACCCTAGAAATTGGGGGTTTTGAGTAGTTGCTTAATTGGTAGGATATTAATGAAATGGAAGCTTGGAATGATGATAAAATTGTTAGTTGATGTTTAAATGATGATTAAAATCTAAGCCTAATCTTGAAATGAAGAAAATGATATATGATCACTAATAAAGTTTATGGGTTTAGTGATAATTCAAGGAATTGAAGCTTCTATGTTTAGAATAATGATGTATGATTGATAAGTGTTGATTAAAGATGATGAATTCCATTGATTATGCTAAGAGTTGTGAATTGATTAAGTGTTTATGAGAAATATGATGATCATGATGAGTTGATGGGTTATATGGAGAAAGTAGTATGAATTACTAATTAGAACACTTAATTGATTATTAAAGAGGATGGTGTGAAATTAGTTGGTTAAGTATTCATAGGATCAAATATAGATGTTTTGATGGATAATTGATGTTGAAGGTTATTAATTTTGTTAATGGTTTTATTATATTGGTTAACAATGATTATGATGGATGAAGGTGATTAGGTGAACATAATAGTCGTAAAGTTGATTTATGATAATTAACGTAGCTTAACATGATGATGTGATCTTAATGATTACGGAATTGTGGTGTTAATAAGATTATTCAAAATCTTGAAATGATGAACGTTGAATTAATACAAGTTAGTGATAAGTTGTTGATGTAATTACAATAGTATGATATTATATCAATATTGAGACAAGTGCCAAATGACTAACTTGTGTTGTGTTATTGTATTCTCAGATATGGAGAAGACTCAGTGACATTAGACTACTGAGTGGACGACTATGATTGTCGGTGAGTGGATCTTGGACTTTCTGTCTAAGTTAGTTGTAACAACATGGTTACAACGGGTAAACTTGGTTTATTGCAATGATTGCATTAATATTAGATTGGCATGTTGGCTAAACCTTTGATTGATTATTGGCGTCCATTGTGCTATGATAGTTGTGGACTATTTGATTTGGTGGGGGTCAACTAATGTGTTGGGTTTGGATACTATTACTAGGACTTCGCAAGTGCCTTGTACATGTGTTGGACACTGAAATTGCGTCGTGTGTAGTAATAGTACCAAACTATCGGTTTAACCTCTGATTTGGCCGTCAGTTGGTTTTAAGTGTTACTTGGGGAACCATCCGCGGCATGAGGGTACCTCAAGGACCACCGATCCTTCTATGTTGCTTGTGCATTGCTTGGTTATAGGCATGTGTTAAGCTGAGTTAGATTGATAGCTTGGGATCTATTCACTTAGCTTCGTGCTAACCCCTCATTACTTCTTGCAGGTTTACTTCTGTATGTGGGTGGGCAAGAAGTACATATGGAATGGAATGTTTGACAGGCTCACTCTGAAATGGATAATACGTTAATGATTTAACAACACATTGGGATTTCTATAACACCTAAACTTAATGTGTGTAATGATTAGAATAATCTAGTTTTAAAGGTTTGTATATAAGTGGATTGCTATTTGAAATGTATGTATGCAATCCACTGGTTTCTATTAATCATGCGCTTCCGATATGTTTAAAAAAAAAAAAAATGTCCTTGTATTTAGCGGGTGTTATAAATTGGTATCAGAGCCTAGGTTTGGGTGAATTGGACATTGTATGGTGTTCAATCCCAAACTTAGGTTTGTGTCAAGTCAAACATTCCAGGGATGGGGATTAGTGGTTGCATGAGAAAGTTGTTAGTGAACGTGTACTAACCTATAACAAGTTGCAAGATTGTTGTTGTGGTTGCAGAGACGGAGGAATATGAGGAACCGAATGGTATTCTCAATGATTCCTCTATATTCGTTGGTGTAAAAGCATCAGGTAATTCTCTATAAGCTTGTTTAAATTAAATAAGTTCGAATTGTTTATTTGCTATGAGGACTATGATTAGTGAAGTAAATTGAATTAGATTGATATGATTTCTCATTTATGAGTAAGTTGATTTTGCCTATGTGTTTAGCATAAGTTGATTATGTGCTTAGTAGTAAATCTTGATATATTGAATTGATAAAAAAAAAAAAAATTTCCAACCGGAAATTAATGAGGTGATGGTATACCTCAAGTAAAAATGTTTAAAGTCGTGGTGGTTTAAATTAGAAAGTGTACATAAATTGGAAGATGTGTGTTTGACCTGAAAAGTCAAAGTGGTCAATGATGTTTTTAAATGTATTGACAAGTTTCAGAATAGGTCAATGTTGAATACTTGATGTAATTTGTGTAAATGTGATGATAATATGTGAAATTGGTGTTTTAAGGTTATGTTGTGCCACCAATAGTGATAAT
Organism: Helichrysum umbraculigerum; assembly: GCA_949592205.1. Taxonomy (NCBI): domain Eukaryota; kingdom Viridiplantae; phylum Streptophyta; class Magnoliopsida; order Asterales; family Asteraceae; genus Helichrysum; species Helichrysum umbraculigerum. The sequence goes on along the minus strand of CATIUR010000007.1, from coordinate 27,582,495 downwards.
GGTTGGGTTTGACTTAAATTAGTCAAAGTTATGTGGAATGAGTGATAGAATAGTGATTATATGGTCATAAACCCAAACGGGTCATTTAGGTGCCCAAATGGGTCACTTAGTGATAAAACGGTTAAAAAAAAAACTTGATGTGGTTTGTGTATGATGACTTTTAAAGTGACTTACAGTCATAAGTATAGATAAAATGTGGATTAAAAGTGTCAATGTGGTTATTTTCTTAAAAATGCCCAATTGGACCCCTAAACGGGTCAATGAGTCAAAACAGGATATGATGTGTATATATAGGTGATGAAGGTACCCACACGTCCCAAGTATATGTAGAAACATGTTGGCAAAGAGTGGAAGTCAAAAAGTAAGCCATTTGGAATATGGCGTGTCCACTAAAATGGTCGGAAATTGCCTAAAATGAGTTACACGTCCGTTTTCTCGTAAAATGTGAAAATTGAAAAAGTGTAAAAAGGGAAAGTTGTATTTTGGTATAGTGTAAGTGCATGCAAAATTTCATGACCTAACTCCTTACGGTTTGTGAGATATGCGCGTTTGAAATTCGCATTTTTGCATTAAGATGTTCAGTCTGCTGTGCAGAAAGGGGACCCGGCGGCTGGAGGTTATAGCCGGCGGCTGGAGGTCCAAACCGGCGGCTGGATGCCCCAAGCCGGCGGCTTCTTTTGGCTTTAAAACGCACTTTTGTTCTGTTTGCAAAAATTGGTGTTAGCCGGCGTTTCGACTCGGGTAGCCGGCGGGTCAAGAACTTTAGCCGGCGGCTAGATATGTTAGCCGGCGGCTCATGTAGCCTAGCCGGCGGTTTGTGGGTATTTACAGGATTAAAAATTTTTTTTTTACGTTTTTCGACGTTCGACGTAACGTTTGACGTAGAAATTTCCGCTAGAAAATTTCAGTGTCCGATTCAGACGAAATTTACATGTCCACTCAAAAACGGGCCAACGGTCAAAGCTCATGGCGATGCCATGAGCCCTGTCAGTTTTCGGCACTTTGGGGTCGTTTGGGGCCCGAAAATGGCATTTTACTGTTTTTCGAACTTTATTTTGAACTTTTGACTTACGTTTTAAATTGGGCTTTTGTTTCTTTGAGCCCTGGGATCATCCCTATGACTAAATATGACGTTATAACTTGTTTTAAGAGGTCCTCATATTTTATTGAGTATAAGTTATTTTCAAGCTGTGTATTTGTCGTATTGTCGATTGTGGCCAACTGTTGTTGGTGGTGATTTAAATTCTTGAGTGATATGGACTAAGTGAAATAAGATGAAGTAAATGTGTCATCTAAAATATTGGAAATGGTTAAAATAAGTATTCTTAGAGATTGAAAGGAATACATGGGTCTATACTTATTGATATTTGAAAGTAGAGTAATAATTCGTATGTGTGGCATGAAAAGTTTTACTTATATTACAACTAAAGAGGTAAAGATTGGAGAGAACATATTGAATATTACAAGTAGTATGGATGAAGTGTTTAGTACCAGATGTACAATTAATGTTGAGTGATGTAATTAGTAAATGACCTTGAATTAGGTAATAAAGAAGTTGTTTGTAATAATGGTGTTAGACATTACACCTGAGTTAAGGATATAATAAAAAGAGGTATTGAATGTCTGTGTGGTTTGTGTAAACTTGATGATATGTGTAATGTACATTCAAAATGATAAGTTGAAAACGGTAGTAAACTAATACTTGATGATATACCTGCTACGATGGGTAGTTATAATTGAGCAAATGGTTGATATCATGGTTATGATATAAGTAAGGGTAAAGGCTAATAAATTTTGAGAGATTAATGGTATGAACTAGCCTGAGAATAAAGTGTGACTGACATAATATGATGACGTCTGGCCAACGTATTCATATTATGCCATTTCACATGGAGTTGTTGAGGCTACTAAGTACCAAATGAAGTTAAATGATTTTAAATTAACGGTAACCTGTATTGACCCACAGTTGTGAAATAGTTATTGATTGACTAAAATTAAGGTAGTAGCAGACTATTAAAATTATTGTTCAATGTGATATCATTGTAAAGGAAAATTTTGAACGGGTTATACTACTTGTTAAAAAAAAAAAAAAAAAAAAAAAAGTATGTGATTATTTGTTGCAATGTTTGAGGCTTAGTGAAGATTAGCATAGCCGGATAGCCTAGTATTAGAAAATTTTGTGAAACTATGTCCTTGGGAAAAAGTAAAATAGTCAGGAAAATAAGAGTTTTACTTGTTGGATTGATAATATTATTATAATTACGTGCGAATTACATATAATCTTTCGGATTTATGCATATCTAATGACTAGATAAAGTGGTAAATTGTAATTTGAAAAAGTTATGTGATGAGAAAAGTTAAGTAGAGGTCGGTTAAAGTGGATTAAATAGGTGAATATTGTTGAAAAATGTGTTGATGATTAGCACATTTTGATAATGTGGTACGTGTGCTAGTATAGCAAGGTACCCATTGATTGTGACTTAGCATGTATCCAATATGATTTGGTGCTAAGTGATTGTGTAATTACATGATTATGGTAGTAACCATAGGATTTGACCTCTACTTTGCTTATCAATACGTGGTTAGTGTTATATGATTCCGAGATATTTTAATAAAAATGGGTTTCATGTACCTCAGTGATATGTGGATATTAGCGTGGATGCTAGTTATAATTGAAATTTAAACTTCATTGATGATATGTATATTGTGGTTTCCATAACCACTGTTTTCGTTATTGAAAAAGATAGAATTCATATACCAATTTTAAAGATCTAGCATGTCGCAAGATTCTGGTTATGAGAGTATATTACTTTACTCAGTTAAGTGATTTACTTATGTTAAGTGTTAACTTTTTTTAAAATGTTCATTGTGTATATGAAGATAAGATTAGGTACATTATATGTACTGAAATGAGAAATTGAAGCATGTACATTGGATATGTGCATGTGTAATTAGGTTGAAAACATATATCTTAAAATGGATTAAATGTATACATATTTTGTGTATGTGTGATGAGTGATTAAGATAAACATAGAGATGATATGCATATGTAATTTAAATTGTACATATACCTTATGTGCATTTAGTGATAAATAATTATGTAGTTAGGAAATTGGAAATAAAGTGTGAACCAAACTTCACACGAGGTAGGATGTGATTAAATTCCCTAGACTAATTAAGGATGATTAGATTTCGAGGACGAAATCTCTTTAAGGGGGAGAGATTTGTAACATCCTCAAATTGGGCCTAGGAGTAATAGGTATTTCCTGTAAATTTAAATGCTATTTAAATTTGTTATATGTATTGTGATAATTGAAAATAATAGGTCAAACAGTTGTATGACTTTTTGTGAATAATAAAATATTACTCGTTTTAAACTTATTTAGTTGACGGTAAAATAAAATTGTATTTCCCCGCAAATGGTTTTTTAGTTCCAGACAATAATAAATACGGGGAACGAAAACTAACACTTATATGCTATAATCTATGGAATAAATCGGTTTTTATTTCCACACACATACATACATACGTACGATTACACACACACACACATATCTCACCCTAAATCATTATCAAGATCTTGAAGAACATCAAATTGAAGCTTTAAAACACGAATTCAAGCTTTCTTAATCATCACAAACAAGGTATGATCTTGTGTTCTTGATTTCTATAAACCTAGAATTTGGGGGTTTTCGTGTTCTTGAGCAAAATCCGAAATTAGGGTTTCTAATGTGTAAATTGATGTTAGTTAAGCTTTATTAACATGTAATAATCACTCTAGCATCATCTTAATCATGTTATATGTGTTGATTTCGTGTTTGAGATAACCCTAGAAATTGGGGGTTTTGATTAGTTGCTTAATTGGTAGGATATTAATGAAATGGAAGCTTGGAATGATGATAAAATTGTTAGTTGATGTTTAAATGATGATTAAAATCTAAGCCTAATCTTGAAATGAAGAAAATGATATATGATCACTAATAAAGTTTATGGGTTTAGTGATAATTCAAGGAATTGAAGCTTCTATGTTTAGAATAATGATGTATGATTGATAAGTGTTGATTAAAGATGATGAATTCCATTGATTATGCTAAGAGTTGTGAATTGATTAAGTGTTTATGAGAAATATGATGATCATGATGAGTTGATGGGTTATATGGAGAAAGTAGTATGAATTACTAATTAGAACACTTAATTGATTATTAAAGAGGATGGTGTGAAATTAGTTGGTTAAGTATTCATAGGATCAAATATAGATGTTTTGATGGATAATTGATGTTGAAGGTTATTAATTTTGTTAATGGTTTTATTATATTGGTTAACAATGATTATGATGGATGAAGGTGATTAGGTGAACATAATAGTCGTAAAGTTGATTTATGATAATTAACGTAGCTTAACATGATGATGTGATCTTAATGATTACGGAATTGTGGTGTTAATAAGATTATTCAAAATCTTGAAATGATGAACGTTGAATTAATACAAGTTAGTGATAAGTTGTTGATGTAATTACAATAGTATGATATTATATCAATATTGAGACAAGTGCCAAATGACTAACTTGTGTTGTGTTATTGTATTCTCAGATATGGAGAAGACTCAGTGACATTAGACTACTGAGTGGACGACTATGATTGTCGGTGAGTGGATCTTGGACTTTCTGTCTAAGTTAGTTGTAACAACATGGTTACAACGGGTAAACTTGGTTTATTGCAATGATTGCATTAATATTAGATTGGCATGTTGGCTAAACCTTTGATTGATTATTGGCGTCCATTGTGCTATGATAGTTGTGGACTATTTGATTTGGTGGGGGTCAACTAATGTGTTGGTTTGGATACTATTACTAGGACTTCGCAAGTGCCTTGTACATGTGTTGGACACTGAAATTGCGTCGTGTGTAGTAATAGTACCAAACTATCGGTTTAACCTCTGATTTGGCCGTCAGTTGGTTTTAAGTGTTACTTGGGGAACCATCCGCGGCATGAGGGTACCTCAAGGACCACCGATCCTTCTATGTTGCTTGTGCATTGCTTGGTTATAGGCATGTGTTAAGCTGAGTTAGATTGATAGCTTGGGATCTATTCACTTAGCTTCGTGCTAACCACTCATTACTTCTTGCAGGTTTACTTCTGTATGTGGGTGGGCAAGAAGTACATATGGAATGGAATGTTTGACAGGCTCACTCTGAAATGGATAATACGTTAATGATTTAACAACACATTGGAATTTCTATAACACCTAAACTTAATGTGTGTAATGATTAGAATAATCTAGTTTTAAAGGTTTGTATATAAGTGGATTGCTATTTGAAATGTATGTATGCAATCCACTGGTTTCTATTAATCATGCGCTTCCGATATGTTTAAAAAAAAAAAAAAAATGTCCTTGTATTTAGCGGGTGTTATACATATTCTTTCTCTTTTTAACAGATACTTATTCATATGATTAATTTAGTAAAACTGGAAAAACGATACTCATTTGTACTCTGCGGATTCTAAAGTGTACTTGGTAATTGATCAAGAGAACTGTTACTTTCCGAATTTTGATAAGTGGTAGCTATAAGTTTCCTATATAATTGAGACTCACTTTCAGTCATTTGATGCAACTCATTATCAAGTTTAATGTTTAATTAAAAGTTGGTTGAATTTGAATTGGATGTCTGCATCAATCTATGTCCAACTGGATACATGCAACTTCAATGGTGAAACACATGCATATGACACCTCCTTAAGTAAAAGAAATTAGAAATACATGGTATACAATATACCACCATGCTATTGTACAATGACTACTCAAGTGGATGTAACAGGATTAATGATTTTCCTTGAAAAATGAAGTAATTGTTAACACTGTCTGCACCACAAATAAAATGTTATACTAAGAAACAGTAGCAACTACAAAGAGTTGTATCTCAAGAAGGTCATTAATTAACAGTAGTAACATAAACTTTACGGTATACTAACAACTAAAGTCTAGGATTAAAATGACACCTCATATTTAAGAATTCTGGTTTAATCTACTAAGACTTGAAGAGTATAGGAACAAAGGATAAAATCAGAATTCAGAAATATAACAGCTACAGGATAAAATAAAAAGCGAATTGAAGAGTATAGGAACAAAGGGCTGGTGATGCATCTAATATTACTCTGCTGTGGCAGATAATTATAACTAGTAAATATCTCAGATTACTGATTATAAACTTAATACCTGATGTGGTTAGTATCAACACTGATTACGTACTAACACAATTGATGCATTAATGAAAAAACCAGATAGGAACTTGATTATAAACTTTAACAAAGATATATATAATTATCAAATAACGATAAACATAATTACCTTATTAATTATTTTCTTCCACATCCAGCAACATGTCCACCACCTGTCTCATGGTTGGTCTTGTATCCTTGTCTTCCTCAGAACACCATAACGCCACTTTAATCAGCGTTCCAATTCTACTCATGTCGATGTTTCCACCAACTGTTGAATCTACAACACCTTGAACCCAATCATTTTTTTCTCCAGCAGCTGCAATCTTTTCATTCACCCAACTATGCAGCCTTCCCTCTGAACCTCCACTTTGATTGACACTTGTTAAGCACTCACCTGTTATCATCTCTAACATCACCACCCCATAACTATACACATCAACTTTTGAGGTTATGGGAAGATTAACGAATAACCATTCAGGAGCCATGTAACCTCTTGTCCCTCTAGCTTTCGTAAACTCTAAATCACGAGTCTCTTCTCTGTCCGATAACTTAGACAACCCAAAATCAGCTACTTTTGGTATGCAATTGCTGTCCAACAAAATATTTTGAGGCTTAACATCACAATGCAAAACCCATTCCAAGCATTCTTCATGTAAATAAGCTAGACCCTTTGCAGTTCCCACTGCAATGTCAAACCTGTTACCCCAATCGAGCTCATTGGAATGCAATTTTTCAGCCAATGACCCGTTTTCCATGTACTCGTAAACCAACAGCCTGTGTTTTCTTTCAGCACAGTACCCCCATATCGCTATCAAGTTCTTGTGGTTAAGCCTCCCAAGTGTACTTATCTCTGCTAGAAATTCAGCTTCACCTTGGTGGTTACTAAATTCCTTAAATAATTTGATTGCTGCAACTCGATTGTCTGATAATATTCCTTTGTATACAATTCCACCACTTCCTCTCCCAATTTCATTGCTATAATTGTTGGATGCCTCCTTTAATTCTGCATAGCTGAATCTTTGAAACCCTGTAGCTGCTTGGATGTACCCTTGTTGTGTACTGTTACGTGAACGGGTTCTACAAAAGAAGTAAGCAATGCCAATGATCTCTAATGAACCAAATACATAGGCAATGAGCATCAGATACTTGATGGGGTCTTTTTGTTGATTTATGTCATAAGCTCTGTCTAGTTGGATTGTAGGCTTTACTGAACAGTTTAATCTGAATCTCTGAACAACTTTAGTGTTATTGAAAGACAAAGGAATAGTTTTTGGTACCTTTAGATACATGGAACCGTTAAAATTCACCGAACGATATCCATTTACCAAGAGAAACTTTGGGAAACAAATAAAAAAGCCTTTATGCCAATCATACTTGAACTGAAACCCTTTGCAACTGCATGCTTTTCGGCACTCTTGCTTACATTCACCTAAAGTTGTATTAGGCATGTATCTAGTATCATAACCCCAAAAATCAGTATGAGGAAGGTACAAGAAACGATCCTCGTGATTACCACATAAAGTTGGCTTGTACTCAGGTTCACAACCATATGACCAATCTGTCTGATTGATCATCTTGTAATTTGGTAAGCATGAACACTTCCTACCATACACATGATCATAATCACAAGTACTATTTTCTCCGCAACTTCCATGAATTTTACATGTTTCAGACATAGCTTGCCAGGTAACTCGCCAAACCCTTCTGGTCTTGTCAAGTGTATATGCTCGAAAGTTACCATCAAAATCGACTGTCAACCTTCTCAATGGCTCCTCTTCAGCATCTGATGTGTTAAAGATTAAATCATCTGTTGAGATGAAATGACCATAAGAATCCAAGCTTGCAGTCCTTCGACTTCCATATATGTTCCTACCTAATTCCCATGTTCGAAGCTCGGGATCAGGCCAATAGATGCCTATCAATTTAGAGTCACTAAAAACAAGTCGAACGACATTGTCATTGTCAAATAATAACTTGAAAAACCCAGATGAGAAATTGCTTTTACTTCTCGCGGAAACAAGTGTTGTAGATTTGGTAAGTGGTTGATTCGGAAGTAAGGTATCCGTTGGGAAATCAAAGCTTTGCCAGAGAATAGTTCCATATTTATCTTGCAGGCAAAGGTTGCCTGAATCATTCATTGTCAACTGAGCAGTTCCTGTTGGATCTCTAGTATTTGTGGTCCAAATAGGCAAACGTTGATTTGCATCTCGTAAGATCAGATTGCCCGTTTTCAACAAGGAAAGCTTTGAGAACTTCCCATTTACTGGTAAATCTCGGTTAGCCATCCACACTATAGTCTGACTTCCATCTGATAAAGGTTTTGTTAACCATATTGAAAAGCAATAAGCGTTCACCCCAACGCTGTAAAATCCTGCAGTGTAAAGTCCGTTTGGTGAGATCAGAAAGTCATATTTTTTTCCGACTAAGAAAGATGATCCAAGTTTCAGAGGCGAAGGAAAGGAAGAGGAAGACGATAAGAATAGTGTTTGAGAACGGAGAATCAACCAAAAGATACTTAAAACAAAATATAGAGCCATTGGTAACGGTAAGTGTTACTTTATGTTCTGTAATCTGTATAACAACTATATATCATACATTGTATTAATCCGATTGCATTATATGAGTTGGGGGCCACACAATGACATAGAATATATGCTATCACGACTGCTTTAAGAGACTTTATAATTCTGTATAGTAGCCATCTTTGTGTTAGCCTTCATACTTAATTAAGAATCCTCTAAACAGATCAATTTTGTTGGAAAATTCAGGTTATGACAATAAATCCAGCTTACTAATTGTGAAACGTTTAATCATTCGAATGTATCAACAGAATAATTTGATTCTTTCTGTTAATGATTTTGAACAGACTCCTTTTTTCGGGAACAACAAGAATTTTTATTCGCAAGTAATGTTAGAGGTTTCTTCAATTATTATTGAAATTCCATTGTCTCTGCGATTAATATCTTCCCTAGAAAGGAAATGGGTAGTTAAATCAGATAATTTACGATCAATTCATTCAATATTTTCTTTTTTAGAGGACAACTTTTCACATTTAATTTATGTATTAGATATATTAATACCTTATCCAGCTCATCTGGAAATCTTGGTTCAGGCTCTTCGCTATTGGATAAAAGATGCTTCCTCTTTATATATTTTAAGATTCTTTCTCCACGAATGTCATAATTGGGATAGTCTTATTATTTCAAATTCAAAGAAAGCCAGTTCTTCTTTTTCAAAAAGAAATCACAGATTATTTTTTTTCCTATATACTTTTCATGTACGTGAATATGAATCTGGCTTCTTCTTTCTCCGTAACCAATCTTCTCACTTACGATCAACATTATCTGGAGCCCTTATTGAACGAATCCATTTCTATGGAAAAATAGAGCATCTTGCAGAAGTCTTTGCCAGGGCTTTTCAAGCGAATTTTTGGTTGTTCAAAGATCCTTTCATGCATTATGTTAGGTATCAAGGAAAATCAATTAAAGCTTCAAAAGGGACGTTTCTTTTGATGAATAAATGGAAATATTACTTTGTCAATTTTCAGAAATCCTATCTTTACGTGTGGTCTCAACCAGGAAGGATTTATATAAACGAATTATACAATCATTCCATTGACTTTCTGGGTTATCGTTCAAGTGTGCGGCTAGAGCCTTCAATGGTACGCAGTCAAATGCTAGAAAATTCATTTCTAATATATCGATAATGCTATTAAAAAGTTTGATACTCTTGTTCCAATTATACCTCTTATTAGATCATTGGCTAAATCAAAATTTT